>JASGXE010000674.1:0-27724 GCA_030068105.1 Sinentomon sp. SZTP_YWyxl
TTGACGGCTCCGATTGTTTATTTGGACTTCTAGGCCCCAGAATTGGGGGTCACTTTGCCGGAATTGGCCTTCTGCATTGTTTGTTTACAAGTCAAACGTTTTGGAATTTGCCATGAACATAGTTCATGAACATGTCGGTCCAGGGCCACCTTTACCAACAGGCCCGCTAGGCCCGGGCCAAAGGCGAAATGGTCCTTGGGGCGAAAAATTGCAACACTAGCAACGAAAATACAATTTTTTTTTTTTTTTTTTTTTTTTAGAAACAAGTTTAATTTGCAAAAAAAATCAAAAAATTGAAGAAAATTCATGGTAAGACTTCGATAGACCTGCCTACCACCACAACCACCACAACCGCCACAACCACCACAACCGAATCGCCACAACCGCCACAACCGCCACAACCGCCACAACCTAATTTTGGCGAACCGCTGCAACCGCCACAACCGCCACAACCACGGTTGTGGCGGAGGTTGTGGCGGTTTCAGAGGTCCGTTTTGTCTGTTTTTATTTGGATTTGATTTTATTCGTTTTATTTGCCGCTTTTCGGCTAATTCTTTTTTCTTCTTAATTATTTTAATATCGAAATAAGTTTTAGTTTAAAAGGATGTTATTTTTTACTATGGGTGACGATATGACGATTTAAGGCCGACTTGCTTCCATATCGTTGGCCACAGTTGGGACACAACAGAATTTCTTTCTTCTCCTTTTCCATGTGCGATCCCTCGTGCCGCCGCAATTCCCATGTCATGACGAAACCTTTCTTGCATGTTTTGCAAATGTTAGATTTATCCTTTGAGTGAACCCTCTTTACGTGCCTGCGGACTGAATCTTGGCGTGCAAAAGTCTCATTGCAACTTTCCACAGGGCATGCGATCTGAAAATATAAAAACGGTAAGGCAATTTTAACATGCAACCTTCAACAGGGCATATGATCTGAAAATATAAAATCCATGAGGCAGTTAAAACAAGCGCAGGTTATGAATTAATCAAGAGGAGGCTAAACATAAATTTCAACAAGCAAAACAAATCCAGCAACAATCAGCAAATCACCTTCTGTTTCGCAGCAGGTGCCTGCTCAGCCGTTGCTCTGTCAGCCTCGTCGTCGTCGTCATCACCTTCTATCTCAAATACTGGCAAATATCTTTTCATTGATGCCACATCTTCAGAAATTTGTTTCTTGCAGTGGTCACAGAATGGGACAAATGGCCGATCTGCATTCATTGCGTCGTTCCTGTTGAGGTTTGAAAAGAACTGAAAATTAATATCATAAAAGGTTCAACGTGGTTTAAAACATAAATCCGATCTGCAAAAAGGAATTGGCGTGAAATACGAATGATAATACAACATTTTTAAAGCAAAATAATTGAATGGCTGCATGATCAGGCATATAGGTACCGTTGTCTGGCAAGGTTTCTCGTCAAACAGGACTGATGATGCAAATGGCCGCATTCTGCAATTTTGATCGGGCCTGCTTCCGAGGTGTCGTCCCCAAAGTTGAATCTCATCAGGCAAGAACTGCAGGCAAGAGCTGGCTGTTGTGTTCGTGCTTGATCCATCGCAGATGAAACCAGCCAACGAAATGAGCGATAACGCAGAGGTCGACAGGGAGCGATGCTCAGATCCCACTCTCTGGAATATCGTGATCAACAATCCAAGAAATCGAACAGCAAAGCAAGAGGGAACTCAGGAACAGGACATTGATCCCAACTCACTTCAGAAGCAGATTCTCCTTTGGTCCTTTGGGGTGAAGTCGTTTCGGGTCAGCGCCGCCTTCAAACGTTGCCAGCCATGCTTCCCTCACTTACTCCTACAATGCCTATAGGAGTATATATCATCACAAGAACAAGCTGCTAGCGGATCCTGTCTCCAAGCACTGCACTGCACAGACCTCAAGCTGTGTCGTGAATCCAGGCTGCCAGCAGGAGGGGAATGACCTTATTGTCTCTGGACAGTTGTAAGAATAATAAATACAACAATGACAATAAGAAAATATTAATTTCATGAATAACAAGAATAAGTCAACGAACTTTAAAATTGCCAGCACGTTCCGGCGAATCTTGAAGAAAATCTGTAGCTCCTGGGTTGAGCATTGTGTGCTCGGTGGAACGGGGTTGATTTACACACGCGGTTAGATGACGAAGGGAGGGTTTTGTTTGGGCCATATGATCGAATGTCTTTCTCTCCTTCATTTGCTTGACGCCCCAGTTTGACAGGACAAACAAACAATTGAGGAAGAAAAAGCACGGTCATTCGGAGTTGGTTGTTGCAGCTGCGAAAAATGGCCGGTCCTGCCAACGTTGCCAATTTGGGAGGAACATATTCACACCAGAGGCTCTTCACTGAAATAATTTCAAGCAATGAGCAGGCTGTTCGATGGTGTTTGCACAATGGTCTTTTGCCGCAGCAAAAGACCTGTGAAATATGCCAAGCAGACATGAAAATCACCAAGAGTAAATGCAGCAAGATGAGTGACGCAATTGGCCTGACTTTTCGCTGTCAGAAACGAAGCCCACTTCATGACATCCGTCGATCAATGGCCCAAGGTACATGGTTCGAGAACATGAAGCTCCCAATAGACAGGAGTTTAGCCTTGATCTATCAGTTTTGTCGGAATGCTTCCTATCAAGAAGCAATCCGAGAGGTTTCGCCGATTGGTAGTGGACTGTCACTTTCCAGCGAGACCGTGACCGATTATTACAGCTACTGCCGTGAGGTAAGTGTAAAATTCTGAAGTCTAGCCCTGCATTCTCATATCTATTTCTGTTCATGTCTTTTTCTAGCTATCCTGAGATCGTTTGTATGCATAGCATTCTTTATTTTCTTTGTTTTCTTTTTGTCTTGCTTGAAACAGATTCACTATGATTCTCCTTTGCCAAAATTTCCAGATATTTACATCGTTTCCTTTTTTATTTATTTTTCTGCTTACTTTGCCTTCTTTGCCTTCTTCTTGCAATAATTTTCATTGCAAATAATTCATGCAAATAATTTTCATAAATTTAAAAAAAATGTTTCAATAATTGTTATAGGTGTTTAAAGGCCTAGGTTTGTGCTAATTGTGAAACTGAGGAGGCCTGTCCTCTGCTTTGTTTCAGGCTTTATTTTCTGGTAGCTTGCACTATGACTTGCATTCATAACGGCAGCAGTCTTTTGAAAAATGCATTCCGCGAAAGCCAATGCCAATGTCATAAAAATTCTGAACTCGTGAATTAACCAACTCAAGTTCTGCTTTTCAGAAATCGGATGCAAACACCAAATCAACTTGAAGCGGAGGAATTGATTTCAGTTTCTTGCCTTCTTTGTTCGGTCAGTTCCAATGGATGCTTGTTTTATTCCTGTCTTGTGTTCGAATCCTGCTTTTTAAGATCCTATTTGCAAACCTTTGTATACGGATTCAAAGCAGTATGGATGTGTTTGCATCTGAATAATTTTCAGGTCTGTATTGATTCACTGGAGAGATTTCAAGCTGGAAACAAGCTTGGGGGCCCTGGCGAAGTCATTGAAATTGATGAGGCAAAAATCGGCAAACGGAAGTACAACCGAGGACGTCTTGTCGAAGGAACGTGGGTTTTTGGGATGTTCCAACACGGATCTGGGGAAGTGCGCCTAGTAAAATGCCCGAACAATCAACGCAGCAGAGACGTCCTCTGGCCTATCATCGAAGATAATGTGGAGCGAGGATCTGTAATCATGTCCGACTGCTGGGCCGCATACACCGGCCTTGATAACAACGGGTATTATCACCTGACGGTGAATCACTCAGAAAATTTTGTTGATCCGAACACTTTAGCCCACACTCAGAACATTGAAAGGACCTGGAGAGAGGTCAAGAAGCACCTGACGCGAGGAAGTTGTCGTCAGGACGGATTCGGTGACAGGCTTTGCGAGTATCTATGGCGCAGGCAGACGAGAACAAGTGGCGTGGATCCTTTTGTAAAACTCTTGAATGATATTAGAGCTATCTATGATTTTTAATTTGTGTGTGAATTGAAAAGGGCAAATGCATTGAAAATATAAATTGGGCAAAAAACTCAAATTGAATTCGAGCCCTAGAAAAAAAAAACAATAAAAACAATAAAAAAAAGAAACAAAAACATGCAAAAACAGGAAGAAAAGTGCGGAGGGCAACATGCCTGAAACCGTCACAACCTCCGCCACAACCGTGGTTGTGGCGGTTGTGGCGGTTGCACCGGTTCGGTAAAATTCGGTTGTGGCGGTTGTGGCGGTTGTGGCGGTTGTGGCGATTCGGTTGTGGTGGTTGTGGCGGTTGTGGTGGTTGTGGTGGTAGGCAGGTCTATCGAAGTCTTACCAAATTCATAATTCAATTTTTTTCGAAACAAGTAATTATTTTTGCAGTGTGTTCCAAATGGTGTTTTGTTTTATTCGGTTGTCATGTCGGCGTCTTTTTCAGTCACCGGTGGGGTGGGCAGCGTCCAGCGGTTGCTTTTTTGTCGTCCATCAAAAAAAAAGTGACCGCATGGCGCTGTTGGCAGGCGCTGGCGTTTGCTCGGGCTGAGCGGCTGAGCCGACAGTTCCGCGGTTGGGGAGAACTGTGGGATCCCTTCCCTGGGATATGTGCAACCCCAACTCTGCTGTCTGCGTCGTCCTCGTGCCCGGTGCCCAATTCGATTGATGGGGAAGCGGGCAGTGGTGGTGGGAATTGCACGTCACACGTGGCTGGCTTCCTCTTGTGTGCATGCTAGACTCGCGTGGGCTGCCGGTTTTGCATCTTCCTTGCTGATCGAATTCGTGGCCTTGTGGATGGACTGGACACTTGTGGTGGTGGATTCTGGGAGACTGCAGTTGTTGAAATCTTTCATGGAGTTCGGACAGTTCGGTCGCTTTTGGCTTCCTTGCATTTTGTTTTGCATGTCAGCATGTCCTTGCCTCCAGTCAAACGGAATAGGCGAAAAATGGAGTGTGTTTGTTATTGCTCTTTTTTCAGTTTCGTTCACTTTTATTAGGAAATCATTTTCGCATTCGCATTTGGAGCCATGCTTTCGCATTTGTGCCGTGATCCGTGTTCCGGTGTTCACCGCCTGCCAGGACTCAAAATTCACAGCAGAGCCACAGCAAAAGTGCAAAACGATTAAAACACATGCCCATGCGGTGCATGTGACATGCACCATAGCTTTTTTTGGTGGGCTACAATAGGTTCTATAGCCTCTCAGTATATAGGTTCTATAGCCTATAGGTTCCCCACGAAACAGTTGGTTGTCCTGTGGTGTATGTCACACGCGACTACGCGAGAAGATCACTGGCCTATGTCTCCGAAATTGAAGGTGTGGGCATGAATATGGAAGTGGAAGTGTTCTGTTTCTGTTTCATTTTTATTTATAGCCAGGCATACGAGTGCATGACAATATCTAATATTTACAAGAAACCCAGTGGAGCAAAAAGGAGGTCTGAGCAAAAAGCTAAAAAACTTCAAGAAGAGCAGATTCTTGAAAAAACGCCAAAATTAGGTCACTTTTTTGGCTTTACATCAACTTCAACGTCGGTCAGTCCTGCAGCAACAGCTGGTGCTGGGCCTGGGAATGTTGTCCTGAAAAAGTGCGTTATTTTTTAAAGAACAGCATTCTGAGCACCATTTGAGGTTCCATTTTTTCAAATTTTTTTCCCCTTCGGGGAGGGGGACACCCCCTCCCCGAACCCCTCCCCCGGCGTTGCGCTTCGCGCAACGCATCGTCGTTCAACTAATTTTTTGCCCCCCCCAAATTTCTGGTTACGGCGCTTATAGCCGCGTGGCATGGGGGCGAAAACTCTTACGGGCCTAGGGTGCACAGATGGCAAAAGATGGCCCTGTGTCGGTCGTTCAAAATGAATTTGTCACGCCCTGGAAATTTTTGTGGCCAAATCAGGACCAGCCTGAACCCCAAAAAAGATATCTCGAATGGGATTTATTCAAACGACGATTTCAAAATGCTGAATAAAAAGCCAAGCGTCACAAATTGTGCATATTTGGCCGAAAATCAAAGATGTGCCAAAAAAAGATTGCGTTTCTTGGCAATGCAACCTGCGAACAGGCATTACGCATTGGAGAATGCGTTTTGAATGCAAAATAGAATTGAAAAATTTTTGGGCGCACCAAGAATCGAACCCGGGACCTTTCGCTTCACAGAAAGGTTACGTAACCACAAGGCCATGGCAGACGCTTCGCCAAATCCTTCCCAAAAAAGAGATTCGCGGATTTGAATTTGCGCATCCCTGCATTGATTTTTGGCGCGGTGCCTTCTTTGTTTGGAAGCACTTAGAGCATTCGTTTATCGTTGTTGCGTCTTCTGTTTCAAAAAAAATTAGATTTAAATTTTTGTCATTAACCTCTTGTCTTGATACAATGACCTTCTGCAGTGATTACCTTCAAAGTGATTACTTTGGATTTATTTTAGTTTTCTTGATTTCTAATTTTGATCTTGCAAAAATGTTCTCAAAAGAGTGATTGCTTTCCCGCACTTAAAATGTCGGTTTATCTTGGTTTATTTGTAATTATTCATTGGCAATGTCCCTGATCCTGGCATTCATGCGATTCGCATTTCAACGATTACGCCTTTAAAACACGAGCACCTCTCGTGCCTTGCTGCGGTGTGACCTTTCAAAAAGGCAAGCACCTGAAGTTTCTCCCAAACTCGCTGGAAATATTTTTGTTGTTTGGCCGCTTGATGATGCTGATTTTGCTGACATCGATAGAGTGAAGAGCAAGCCTGTACGTGCCGCCACATACAAGACATTTCAACAGAAGCCAAAAACCATTCCATCTCGATCGGAAATAGTTATATCTTTGGACATCGTTCTAATTTAGAATTTGCAAGCTTTTTTGTCCTGTTATAACTGTGTCGGCAATAGCATTTTGTGTCATGTTTGAATTCCTTTTTGCTTTTAACAATTGCAAAATATTGCAAAAGCAGTTATGTCTTGCCTGTTTCGTGCTTTTCATTGACCATCAGTATGGTAGTTTTCACTAGTTGGCTCTCTCCAAGTCGTTCATGCACATCGGCTTTTTCGGCAAACCTGCCAGATCAAGGTTACAGAAAATGAGGCCTTTTGCAGGGTTTGGGGGACTAGAATAGAACGGACTGATGCAGAATAGGTCAGAGGCGGATTTTTTTCTCGGCCCCTGTCCACTTCCGCCGCAGTCCACGTCTGGGTCAGTCCACTTCTGCCCCAGTCCAATTCAGCCTCAGTCCACTTTGAGTCAGTCCATTTCTGTCTCAGTTCACTTCTGCATTAGTTCACTTCTGCCCAGTCCACTTCTGCCCCAGTCCCCTTCTGCCTCAGTCCACCTGTGACCAAGTCCACTTCTGCCTCAGTCCATCTCTGCCCCAGTCCACATCTGCCTCAGTCAACCTATGTCTCAGTCCACTTCTGCCCCAGTCCACTTCTACCTCAGTCCACTTTGCGTCAGTCTATTTCTGCCGCAGTTCATTTCTGCCTCAGTCCACTTCTGCCTCAGTCCACTTGTGCCCAAGTCCACTTCTGCCTCAGTCCACTTCTTCCCCAGTCCACTTCGGCCCCAGTTGACTTCGTCCCCAGTCCATTACTGCCTCAGTCCACTTCTGCCTCAGTCCACTTCTGCCTCAGTCCACTTCTGCCTCAGTCCACTTCTGCCTCAGTCCACTTCTGCCTCAGTCCACTTCTGCCTCAGTCCAATTCTGCCTCAGTCCACTTCTGCCGCCGTCAAATTCAGCCCCAGTCCACAACTGCCCCAGTCCATTTCTGCCTCTGTTCACTTCAGCCTCAGTCCACTTAATTCTGCCCCAGTCCACTTCTACCTCCGTCAACTTCTGTCCCAGTCCACTTCTGTATCAATCCACTTTGCGTCAGTCCATTTCTGCCTCAGTTCACTTCTGCCTCCGTTGACTTCTGCCCCAGTCCACCTCTGACCCAGTCCACTTCTGCCTCAGTCCACTTCTGCCTCAGTCCACTTCTGCCTCAGTCCACTTCTGCCTCAGTCCACTTCTGCCGATGTCAACTTCTGCCCCAGTCCACTACTGCCCCAGTCCATTTCTGCCTCTGTTCACTTCTGCCTCAGTCCACTTCTGCCCCAGTCCACTTCTGCCTCCGTCAACTTCTGCCCCAGTCCACTTCTGCCTCAGCACACTTTGCGTCAGTCAATTTCTGCCTCAGTTCACTTCTGCCTCAGTCCACTTCTGTCTCAGTCCACTTATGCCCAAGTCCACTTCTGCCTCCGTCAACTTCTGTCCCAGTCCACTTCTACCCCAGTCCACCTCTGCCTCAGTCCACTTTGAGTCAGTCCATTTCTGCCTCAGTTCACTTCCGCTTCAGTCCACTTCTGCTTCAGGCCACTTCTGCCTCAGTCCACTTCTGCCCCAGTCCACTTCTGTCTCCGTTAACTGCTGCCCCAGTCGACTGCGGCACAAGTCCACTTATGATTTGACCATCAAAACCGACAAGATGTGAATTAGAACAAACACAAGCAAAATTCACGTAAGCACGTGCTCCAGTGCTTGTGAAGTCTCTTCCCCTCAAGGGTCCTGTCACCGGGTCATAGGGTCCATGCCAAAAGGTAACGGACATTCTTTAATGCTCACTTGCCTGAACGACTGTATTTTGCTGCATTTATTGTTTGAGTTTTATTGGTATTTGTTCCTTAAATGTTATGATTTGTATGGTCTTGTTTGTTTTTCTTTTGTGGGACCGCCTTCTTCAAGGTTAGGCCTATATAGGGTCCATCCTTTAGTGTAACCTAATTGAAAGTTATTCAGGATTGTGAGTTTATTTTTTGTGCGATTCTTGTCTCCTTGTTTTGCTTTGAAGTTATGAAGTTGGTTTCCTTGGCGCTTGAGTTGGCCACCTGAATTGTTTCCTTTTGTACTGTTTTTCTTTTGCCATCGTTCTTTGCTTTTAAGTTTTGCTTCTGGGATGAATGTGGAATGATTGAATTGCATTTTCCTCATAATTATTGCATTTGATTAATTTTTACTTTTTGGCCAAGCTTTGGTGGAGATGTGAGTGTGGCAGGTGTGAAAACGCAGAATCTATTGTTTGAGTTCTGCTTCCACATATTCAAAAGTGTCAACACTTTATTTTTTTGGGGGGTGGCATGAAGCGATATGCTCTCACTTTGCTGCAGAACTTTGCAGGCATTCGCAAATCGCTATTGCAAAATATCAGGACACGTTTTCAGTTGTGCAAATAAGGCCAACGTAATTCCAATCCGAATGGAACTTGATTCATGCATCCAATTTGTTTAGGTTTTTCAGTTTCACAATGATTTATCTCTGAATTCTATTCATTTTGGGTGGGTGGAACTAATTGTTTCCTTGAGGTGGGTAGAGCATTGCTTCTCTAAGATGAAACATTGATTATCTGAGTTCAACTACTATTTCTCTGAGAGATCGAGCCTTGTGGGCATCAGAGTAGAATGGCCACTCATATTTTGTTATCCTTGTGAAACTGGATGGACCCTTGGGAGAAATCCTGATGGCGCCCGAACCTTGACCTATGAATCTAATTCTTATCATTGAGTTCAAAACGTGAATTGCTCTGGATCTCTTAAACCAGAAGATGTTATTTAATCGTTGTTAATATTCCTTGTCGTGTTCCTGTTGTTTTCCTCATGACGTTTTGATGCAATTTTTGGTTGACATGTTCGTAGCGATGTGCCTTCGAAAAATAAATGAATTTCTGTGACCACAGTCAAATCGTTGCAGTGGCAGGCCTTCATTCTGCCACTGGAAGTGGTGAGATTCGGGTGACAGTTTCGCCACTTTTTTTAGTGTCGCATTTGTCACTGCACACAATGCCACTAAATCCGCCACTTCTCACTCTTATTTGTGGCAAACACATTAGTGGCAATGTTGCCACGGAACGCACAACCACTAAGAAGTGGCTGGCAGCCACTAATTAGTGTGGTCTCAATCCACCACCAAATTCGTGGCAATTCGCCACTATTTTATTTGCAGTGTAGAAACAATGTGTGGAATTAACTTGAGTCTTGTGGGGAAGGGAAACCGTGACTCTGAGGCAACAGAATGATATCTGAAGGCCACATTTGGTGTCAAAATTGTAATCAAAAATGTCAATTTTAAATTCGAGGGCTGCTAAATTGACCGACGTGAATCAAATCAATTTCTGAAACCGTCTGCGCAGACGGTTTCAGCTTACTGCGCAGACGGAAACTGCGCAGAAAAGCCAGAAACACTTCAAAGGGACATTTCACGAAAGCGAAAATGTTCTCGTGGTTCAGTGGCGAAGAGCTCTGCCTTTCCCTGTTGTCGTGGCCATCTCTCGGGCAACTTCAGAAGTTCAAAAACCAAAAGTATCCCACCTGGCGTTTCTCCTAAGCATCGCGCCAACCTGATCGCCAAATGTGAAGATGGCGCCGCATGTTCCTGCTGATTTTTGTGAGGAAGATGGCTCCGCAGAGCTGCCAATTTGTGTTTACTTCGCATAGAATGCGCTGCGAAAGAAGCTGATTGGACAATCCGAATACGGTGCCAAAATCTCTCCGCATTTGCGACGGAGACAAGAAAACTGACGGCTTTTGAAGCATCAGAGGCTGTGGAAAAGGAAACAGTTCCAAAGACCCAAAGATCTCCGCCACATCTTTCCACCGCATCCACCGCCCAACCACTGGCCTCGGAATCGGCAACACCGCATCCACCATATCTCAGCATAGAAAACCTCCGAATCCCAGAGCACAAAGAGGCGGACACCCAACCTACACAATTTATTTTTAATCCATTTTTCAAAATGTTTGTAAAAACATTTTGTGTTTTGCCCTGCACTTCATGCCTTTCTTTTGACATCTTCTTTTGGCTTTGTTTTTCGCTGCTCTTTTGCAACAAGGGAAAGCCACACATATGACTCACCTGTGCCACACCTATTAAATTTGCGCTTCGGCAATGATCGGCCACAGTGCACCTGCGGTAGCCCCGTTCTTCCAATAACGGACTCTTTTTACAGGCACGGTATGCATTAAAGGGGAACCGGACAGTTGGCCGCCGTGGACATCTGGCCGCCGAGGACATCTGGCCGCCGAGGACATCTGGCCGCCGGACATCTGGCCGCCGGACAACTGGCCGCCGAGGACAACTGGCCGCCATGGACATCTGGCCGACGGACAACTGGCCGCCGTGGACACTTGGCCGCCGTGGACATCTGGCCGCCGGACGTTTGGCCGCCATGGACAACTGGCCGCCGCGGACATCTGGCCGCCGCGGACATCTGGCCGCCGCCCGCCAGCCGTTTAGCCGCCGCGACATTGTTGCATTCATGAACATTGATGACGTTGGACATCATATTGCGCGAAATATATCATTATTTATTTTGTGTTTATTTGTTCATTTAAAAACGATACCGTCACAAAATTGTTGGCGACAAAACTGAAAAACAGCATTCAAGTTTAAGACTAAGAAAAAGAATAAACAAATAGAACAGAACAGCTTCACACCAGGCAAAAACATACAAACAAACCGAACAGGTGCTGCGGGGGAACGTGGCCGGTCCGAAATTTTTAGGTTCGAATGGTATCAAATTTGGTTTGGTTAGGTGTTAGGTTAGGTGAGGTTAGGTCAGGTTAGGTTAGGTTAGGTCCGGTTATGTTAGGTTACATTTGGATAGTGTAATATTGGTTTGGTTTGGTCAGATGAGGCCAGTTTTACTTTGTTTGGTGAAGATTTAGCGAGATAAGCAACATTCGATCTTAAAGTTTTCGGACAATAGAATCCCGACCCTGCGACACTTCTTCGGGATGCACTCTCCTGCGAGGTTAAGGGGTGAGAGATCTGGCCGCTGTGAACATTTGACCTCTGGTCTCCGCGACATCTGGAAAACATCAACATCAAAATAATTGGTTGAAGCACAGTTTGAAGGGGAAAAAAGTAACGACTGTAGCGCTGACTCCAGTAGCTACACATTACGACTGCCGCAAGCAATCGTAAAATGGGAAAGACAGGGCCCGGATTTTGCGCGTTTCGAAACTTTTGGCAACATTTTCTGCATGATTTCGATGTTCTTGGTCTTAATTATTTACGGAAATAAAATTTTTACGAAATTTAAAAAGGCTGAAGTTAACACTTATTAACAATTTTTTGGGGTTGTAAGTGAATGAAATCGTGGAAGCGGCTTGTGAATTTGGGGGTTTGGAAGTGAACCAAAGTCCTAGAAGTCCTACCAGGGGATTCAGTTTGCAGGGCAGTCGCTTGTCAGCCAGTGTCCATGACAGACCAAAGTTGGGAATGGAGTAATTTGGGGAAAACAGAGCATTCTATAGGAACTTTATAGGGCACCTCAGCGTGATACAAAATATAGGAGAAAGCAACAACAAAACATAATGAATTTGAAACGTCCAACGTCATCATTGATGTCCAACCGAGACGTGTAGCGGCGGCTTAATCTCCACGGCGGCGAGATGTCCGCCGCGGCCAGATGTCCTCGGCGGCCAAGTGTCCACGGCGGCCAGTTGTCCGGCGGCCAGATGTCCGGTGGCCAGATGTCCACGGCGGCCAGTTGTCCACGGCGTCCAGATGTCCGGCGGCCAGATGTCCGGCGGCCAAATGTCAACGGCGGCCAGTTGTCCGGCGGCCAGATGTCCAAATCCAGCGGCCAGATGTCCGGCGGCCAGATATCCGTCGGCCAACTGTCCGGGAACCGCATTAAAGGGACACTGTTTTTCAGCAAAAACGGTAAACTTAACTTACGAATACTGTTTTTCAGCAAAATAAACTCAGGCTGCGATCACGATAAGCAAAATAAACTTATATTGAAGCAAAATAAACTTATATTGACTATGACACTGCTTCAGCAAAATAAACGCACTAACACAGTTTTACAGCAAAATAAACTTACGAACACTTATACTCTGTTCACACTGGATTACTTTACTTTGCTAAAGCAATTTGCTTTTGAAAAATGCCGACACGCAAATATGAGTTGGACACCCCTGCACGTTCATGCAAAGTGAGGCTTTCTGCTTGCCTTCGATAAATGTGTTCGATATTTTGGGACGGGGTAAATCAGAAAAATAAAAATATGAAGACAGCACCAAGAAAAAATTCCCGATCACACTGCAAGATTGATGAAAAATGCAGCACAGCAACAACTGACCGATGTGCAGTTTTGAAATCGCACCACGGCACCAGGAAGAAAATCATAATTGTTGTTGCCATGGCAACGCAGCAACTGAAAACCGAAACCAAAGCTTCATAAATTCTAACAGTAATTGCAATAGGTATACGTAAAAGTTCTCGACTATGGAAACGATTACAAGTGTCCAACCTTTTTCATGTTCATGCGTTCCACATATGCCGGCTGTCGGAGTCCGAGCTATATCTCATGTTGGTGAAACTGTTCGAGAACTAGGGGTGAGCGGAACCCGGTTTTTTTGTTCGGAACGGAATCGGAAATTTGAAAGTCGGGTCGGAATCGGAACTATTTCGGAACCGGAACTATTCACGGAACCTGAATTATTTCGGTACCGGAACAATTCGCGGAATCGGAACTAACTTCGGAACCGGAACTAAATTCGAAACCGGAACCACTTTCGGTACCGGAACTATTCGCGGAATCGGAACTAACTTCGGCACCGGAACTAATTTCGGAACGGAACTTTTTCGGAATCGGAACCGGAAGAATTTTAGGAACCGGAACTATACTCTCGGAATCGGAACAAACTTCGGTACCGGAACGTTTTTCGGATCCGGGTCGAAATTCGGAATCGAAACTCCTTCGGAAACGGAACCATTCTTGGATTCCTCTTTTCGGAACCGTGACTATGTTCGGAACCGGAACTCCTCGGAACCTGATCCAGCATGGAAACCAGAAATTCTCTCATGAGCCAGCTGGATGAATTGAAGGCGCTTTAGCATACCCGACCGTAGCCTCCGAGAGAACAAGGCCGTTGCGCTGGTTTGGTGACGTCACAAGACCCGACGGGAAACTGCGAAGAAACGCATTGGAAGGAATGGGAAGGCGCAGAGAAAATTGTTCGTTCTTGAAATCTCGTGAACGGATTTGAGTGCGGAATGTTTCAAATGAACACAAAAGGATCACAGGACCTTCACGTCGCAAAAATGATACCAAAACACTTAAAAAAAAAACGTCCTTCAAAGGCCAAAAAGAAGGCAACTTCCCAATTCTCCGCAGTCAATTCTCCGCAGTCTGGGATGCAAGTGCAGTTCAAAAAATGCTCACGCCGGTGCTGGCATATTGGCGTTGTTTCTTAAAAGGACAGTTCTGAGCGAGCAATATCAAGATGCTTTCTTGGTTCAGTGGTAGAGTTCTCGCTTCAGATGCCAAAGGACCCAGGTTCGATCCCCGGTGCCTGCGAAAATTTTTCAATTTTTGCAAAACTTTCTGCCACACATTCTTTAATGATCTTGCGATTTTTTCCGTTGCAACGTGGTTTTGACCTGCGGAAGAGTTGTCGAGGAAGCTTTCATCTTTCCCGAAATGCCAAAACAATTGAATTTGAACACCAAAACCACAACAAGACACATTTCGACGCGTATTCTTGCGCCAAAAACAAACATGCTTCCATGTCGCATTCTCTCTTGATAAGAGTCAAGTGATGTTCAAATGCAACGATTTTAGACTTTTTGGAAAGCTGAAAGTTTCCTCTACAACTCTTCCACAGGTCGAAACCACGTTGCAACAGAAAAAATCGCGCAATTTATCAAAATATGTCACGAATCCGGAATTCTTTCGCATCTTAACCAAAACACTTTTATTCCTGAAATAATTTCGTTTTTTTACCTGCAGAAAGAAAAGAACCATGACATATTTGAAATCGCACTTTTTTCTGCTTTCTGCCATGGAAAATTTCATCAAAATCCGTCGTCTCGTTCAAGAGAAATGTAAGTTTACCTGGGCGTCGCGCCGCGGGCCGCCATTCGGACGCATTTCAAAACTCAATAAACATCATCCGGTCCTGTGACGTCACACCAATTTTTAATTTCTGCGCAATGGCCTTGTTCTCTCGGAGGCTACGACCCGACACGCATAATTTTTTTTTTTCAATCCACTTCCGCGGACCAGGAGGTCGCAACAGCCAATCACGTCGCCTCAAATTGTGACGTCATCAATTTTGGGATTTTTGCATTGCCACCGCTTTTTGCCATTTGACATGTTTGCCACCGCTTCGCAACTCTTTCTGGGGTTGCAATAGGGTTAGGTTTGGTCAGGTTAGGTTAGGTTAGGTCAGGTTAGGTTTGGTTTAGTCAGGTTTTGAAAACTGGATGTTGAAATTGGCTGGAAATCCCAACAACCAATCAGAGACGCGCATGCGGAAGTGGATTGGGAAAAAAATGTGCACCCGACACGCTGGATTTCCGGTTGTTGTCAATAGTCATGGCAGATGAATCTTGCTTTGATTCTATGAACGTGCTTAGTGCTGTCCGAATAGTTTACTTGATTGGGTCGCAGACAGGTGAACCACATACAAGCACTGTTCTCACTGCTACATTGAAGACTGATGACTTCACTTTGGGCATGAATCTAGATTTCTTCGAATTTGAGTTTGCAGACTTAAATTTCGGGCATTTCTGGTGTTTCGGAATTCGAAGGTTCGACTGTTAAAAAAAGTTAATAAGTTCCGTCATTCGATTCCGAGATCCGCATACCGAACCAGGCGTTCCGACTCATATCTATTGGATTTCCAAACGAATTTCTAAGTTTTCCGGAATTCCTCGAATTTCGGAATTCGGATAATTTCGGAATATTTCCGATTTTTTCCGAATTCCGAAACTTCGGAATAAAAAGGTTCCGTACCAATTCCGCTTCCAAGACCGGAACCAGGCCTTCCGACTCACCTCGGTAGGAATTCCTATCAATTCCTGATTTCCGTATGTTCCGGAATTCCGTGAATTTCGGAAATCCGAAAATTTCGGAATATTTCCGATTTTTTCGGAATTCCGAACTTTCGGAATTCCGTGAATTTCGGAATTTCGAAAATCTCGGAATTTTTCCGATTTTTTCGGAATTCCGAAACTTCGGAATTATTAAACGTTCCGATTCCGAATTCCGAACCGGGTTTTCCGACTCATCTCTATCGAGAACAACAATTTGGTGTCGACGTCGATTTGTTTCCGTGGAAGTCCACAAAACGTGCCGATTTCAACAGATGGTTGTTGTAGGCGATGTTCGGCATAATGATTTGAAGGAAAAAGAAAACTTATCGACCACAATAGTTGAAGGAAAAAATAGAATACCCCTCGGAGAATTATCCTTTTTTACCTAGGATTAACCCCTATATCCTTGGAAGAAAAATTTGGAAAAAAATCCGGGACTCTTTCACACTCGTGGAAAAATTTAATCCCTGGGCAAAATTCGCCCTCGGGGAAAAATCTCATCCTTGGAAATAATTCTCCCTCGGGAGAAAATTTCATCTCTGGGAGAAATTTCACCGAAGGGGAAAATGTCACCATTCCAGAAAAAAATGATCTTGGTGAAAATCCACCAACGGAAATTTTAATCCATGAGGGAAATTGACCCTCGGCTAAAATTTCATCCTTCGGGAAAAGTTACCGCCAGGGAAAATTTCATCCTTGGGGAAAAATCACCGTCAAGAACAATTTCATCCCCGGGGAAAAATTTCATCCTCGGGAAAAATCACCCATGAGAAAAAGTTCACCCTCGTTGAAATATTTCACCGACGGGGAAATAATCACCATTGGGGAATCACGATTTGCAACAAATATTGAGGGGCGTTCCAACTTGCCAGTGAATATTGGTGGGTTCCATATTTCCGGTGAAATTTGATGGGGTTACATGTTCCTGGGTAATTTTTTTTTATTTATAGCAAGCATTTTTGAAGCCGATCCGCAGTGGTTGCGGCATGCTTTTCATTCATTCCTCATTCACTTCCACAATTCATCTAATTCATACCAAAAATAGAATAAAACAAAACAAAATAAAAAATTAAAATAAAATAAAATAAAAGTAAAACAAAACCAAGAAAATGCGGCGTTTCGATTGTGCGGTGGCATTTTCGAGAAAAGGTGAAATTTATGAAGCTTTGTTGTTTGTGGCATTGCTGCAATCGCGATTTCCTTGTTGCAGTCTCAACAGAGATTTTTTTTGCGCTTTTAAAGAGTGAAGGAGTCATCCTTGCGAAAATGGTCCCTCTATAAAATGACTTGCGCCGAATTTTTATCATCTTTTGAGACAATTTACAGCTTCCAACTCGCAGGGAGTGTCAAGATATTGATTATTTCTGAAAACTGTATTTTATGACCATATATGGTAATATCACCAGAGCAGAACATGCAGGGGTGTCCAACTCATATTTGCGTGTCGGAATTTTTCAAAAGCAAATTGCTTTAGCAAAGTAAAGTAATCCAGTGTGAACAGAGTATTATTCGGCAAATAAACTTACGAACACTGTTTTTCCAGCAAAATAAACGGAGATTATCGAAAGTGCTCAAAGTTAGCGAAATTTTGAAGGCCAAGCACTGTTTTTCAGCAAAATAAACTTACGAACTCCGCTTTTCAGCTAAATAAACTTACGAACACTGATTTTTACAATGCAGCAAAATAAACTTGTTATGAGCACATGTTTTTCAGCAAAATAAACTTATACAAACACTGTATTTCAGCCAAATAAACTTACGAGTCCTTCTTGCACAGCAGAAACAGATTGGTAGCCATTCGCCAGAATGATCGCAAAAAGTGCCAAAGCCCTCATCGTTGTTGGCATGTTGCTTTTGTCAATGATGATTTGCTATTTTTAACGCATGCCAGAACAATTCATAATACCAAAAAAAAGGAATCGAATCAGATGGAAATTTTTTCAGCGGATGAACACGAGGTTCCCAGAATTTTGTTTGGAAATTTTTTCAAGGTAAAAAATGTTTTGCAAAAAATGTTTTGAAAAATGTTTGCAAAATAATCTGAAAAAATGCTTGTGAAAAAATGGGTTTCAGAGAATTGCCGAGCATGATACCCCACTCAGCCGAGAATATTTTTTACAAATTCGGAAGAACCTCTTTTCGCGTGAAACAAATAAAACACATTTCTCCTCCACGGTGTGAGTTTCTCCCGGATGTGACAAGGTCTTCTTCACTTCAGTTGACAGCCCCCGTAACATAATGCAAACCATAAGTTAAAAATCGAGCTTTCTCCACCGAACTTTCCACCGAAGTAGTTTTCCACCGGAACCTTCTCTCCGCCCAAAAGGTAAATTTTCCAGATTTCCCATGCGAAATCATGCAAATTTGTAATTCCATAAAAAGTGAATGTGCTGCACATGCATATCGCCTGCCCATGCGAAATATGCAATTTCCGTCAAAAATTTCAATTGTGTTACTTCTTTTTTTGGGTAAAGTCGATGTGATGGGGGGTACGGAATATTCCGTCCGGGTACGGAATATTCCGTCCGGGGTGCTTATTTAAGAAATGAGTACGCGTTTGGGCCCTTTTCCATCTGACTCCGTGAAAAAGTTCGACCCTCCAAAAACGGATAAAAACGCTAGAAACAATGCGAAAAGGTGAGGTTAGGTCAGGTTAGGTTTGGTTGGAGTTGGAGTTGGTTAGGAAAGAAAGACAGGTTAGGTTTGGTTAGGTTAGCTTTAATTTCACTTTTTCGAACGCGCAAAATCGGGATTGGCCCAAACGCGTACTCATTTCTTAAATTCGCGGTGGTGATATGGAAAACGGGAAATCGGTTGCCATGGGAGTGCGCAGGAACAGGGTGCACAGAAGATCCAGGTTAGGTTGCGTTAGGTTAGATTTGGTTAGGTTAAGTTAGGCTAGGTTAGGTTAGATGAAAATGCTGTGAAACAAGGTTGGTGGGTTGGATTGCGAAATGTTTACAAACTACATTGAAAAAATCATTTGATTTCAGAAAAAATCAACATAAAAATACATAGAACAAAAAGAAAAACATTTGACGGAAAATGCAGTCTGTCATGCCATCATCCTGGATCCACCTAAAGTCTGTTCATTTTCAGAATGGTCCGCGTCCTTTTTACAGGCAAGGATGTGCAAATTTGTGCAGAAATCGGAATTCGGAGATTTGGCGGGGCATTAATTCTCGAAACTATGTCGGTTTTCATCTCTCAATCGTTTGATAATTCCCTTCTCTGAGATTTTCATGATTTTTAGGATCTGTCTGGTTGTCTGTTCAACAGTCTGTTGAACAGACTCTGTTCCTCTCCTGCTTTTAAAATGTGGTGCAGCGCTGTCCCGAAAAGAAAATTTCGCTGGCCTTCCCTTTGCAATTGGACCTGCCTGCAATGGCTTGAGGCCACATCACATCCACTGTTGTGGCCGACAACTGGAAAACAGACAGACGAATTCATGTCTAGAATACCATGCTTCCGTTTCGAAAAAGTGTGTTACATTTCTCCTGCGAAATACGCAGCCTTTTTCAAAAGTCAAACGTGCAAAAAATCAATCAAAAAAAAAGGTGAAAGTGAAAGATCTCAATCGAAATAGGCTTTCATTTTCAAAAGCCAAGTGTGCAAGATTTCTCCTCGAAACATGCAAGCTTCCATTTTCACAAACGTGAAGTGTGCTGCGTTTTTTGCGAAAATACAATAAAATGTCGTGTGTGCACATTTTACCAGCCACGTAATGCAAACTTTTTTTGTTTTTGAAAGTCGAGAGTGCATAATCTTCCTCCCGAAGTGTGCAAATTTGCATTTTTTTTTATTGGAGTAGAGATATGCCAGATGATTTAATTCCACAAAGGATCATCGCTTGCTATGAAACATGCAAACAACATTTTCATCGGAGTTTTCTGTGATGACTGTTGTGCAATTCTTTTCCTATGAGGATTCAAAAAGTTGACATAGAAAATAAGACCCTATCCGCGCACAGAGGAACACCACATTGCATCCTCCAATTCTGGATAAAACGCCAATCCTTTCGCAGAAGGTTTCTGGACTGCAGAACAAGAACATTTAACCAAGGAAATCTGGTAACCGTCGACTTTATACCTCAGTCTACCAATATTTAGTTTCCAATTTAATTTCTTATTCCGCAAACGGATGTCCCCAAAAACGTCATTCGCAAAAGTGCCGGGACAATGATCTCAACACTACGAGCAATCCATACCTGCAATCTAACCGATTCTGTCCAAATACATGCGGAGAATCCATGCGGAAGCGATGATCACCCGTCAAAAACAAAATTGTATAAGCTTCAATGTCAGAGTCATATTCGAAACTCCCAGAGACCCTCCAGCAATATCCATGATCACAATTCTGGAACCTGCTGAAAACAATCCATTTGTTTGCAGATTGATCATGATCACCTGGATGAAGCCTCTAACCAATGAGTTGGTGATTTTCAATTAGTGGACCGTATGATTAAACACCAAGCAGCCTGTACTCACGGAAATGAACAATCAAATATCATGTTCGCTTAATTGAATTTTCATTATTGGTTGGTTTGGAGAAAAATCGAAAAAAGTTGATTAAAATTGGCTAAATTAGGAAGGTCATATTTTGACCATTTCCGCCCACCCGATGTCAAAGGGAAAATGCATGGGACAATGCACATGTCACATCTCATACGAAGCCATTCTGAATACCCGGGCCATAGTCGATTTTTTCAGACTTTTGAAGCACGGGGCAATATAATTCCCCATTTCGCATGCGCCGCAAAACACATTACATGAAGGAATGCATTTAACAGCGTTTATAGATGGGGAATAACATTGCGCCGTGCTTCAAAAGTCTGCCAAAAATCTCCATGGCCCTGGTATTTTGAATGTCTGAGTGTTCATGTATAATAAAGAGTCCACCAAATGTCTTCGAATATAGGTGAAATTTTGAAGCTCTTGCTTCTTCAGTGACCAACTATCTAATAGAATTTGATACAATTTCACCCCTTGCACGAGTGTCATGATGTTTTGCATTTGCAGCGCGCGACGTCATGTATTCTAAGCGGACCCCAAGTTAAAACCGAGCAGATATGTTCGAAAACGTTTGATGAGCGGTGTATGCGGAGTCTATACCAAATGTCCTCGAACATCGGAGAAATTTTCCATCTGATTTCAACAGGGCTTGGTGCAACTCAACGCCAGACACGAGTGTCACAATGTTTTGCAGCGCATGTGCATGCCATTCATTCTGATGAGGAGATCAGTTCCAATTCCCGTCGAACATCGTTTCAATTCCGCATGCGCGGAAGCTGCTCAAGCAGCCTATGGTCATCAGATGTTTCCCCTTCTATAAATTTTACATCCCTTCTCCAGATTGTTGTGTTATTGTCCATACTCGTACTTGTGTGAGCTCCTTTCCATTTAATAAGGCCGGAGAGATCTCCGATGCTTTTTTTAAAACCACCGGTGAAAGTTGCGGATATCCACGTTTTCGGGGGTAAGGGATCGATTATGTCCTCAACTATCTCCGGTGGTTTTGAAACAAGCAACAGAGATCTCTCCGGCCTTAAACGGCATTTATTGAAGAAGGAAACTCCGACAAGAAATCAATTTTTCGAGTATTACGTGTATTGTTTCTCAACAAATGTTTTGCATATCTGAATTTTGTCCTCTTCGCGCGGGCCTTTTCTGCGAAGGCCACAGATCTGAGGCCTTCTGATCTGTGGCTGAGGACGGAGTCCTATTACTCCGCAGTCTAGACGCATCGCAGGCCTCAATTGTAAATGCAAGCGCAAGCTAACACGCTTTCCCCCATAATAAGTATAAAATCATTGCTCGTATTTCACTCTATTTCTTTGCATTGACAAGTTCTGTTGCTTCGGAAAAAAGGAAGCTGATGCGTTCTTTTGAAATCACGGAAGAAAGAAGAGTTCCGCTGTTCCGTTGTCCCAAATTGGCTCAAATCGTCCTGTCATCTCTAATTAAAACTCTTCAAATCGACCTTCCATCTTATGTTCGTGTGAAAGCATGCATACATTTGTCATTGCGTTGAAATTCATGTGCATGAATTTTAAAAGACTTCAATTTGGGGCCTGCCGTCAACAAATACATACAGCATAACCCATAGAAGAGAAGGAGAGATTTCTTCTTTTCAAGAGATTATGCATACAGTACCTATAACCGCAAAACAGGGTGGCTTGCATTTTTATCCTGGCTTGTAACACTACGTCATGTAACTAAGGCCATACACGCTAAAAGTGTGTGAAAAGCCAATGTCACAATTCAGATAACATGCTGCAAAGCCTGAATTTCCTTGTGTCAGAGGTTTTCAGAAATGACAAAAAATTTAGAAAATAATATCAGAAAGTGCCAAGCTATAAGGTCATCGCCGCAGATGATAACTCAGGCAACATTTTGAAAAAAAAACAAGAAATTTTAATTTCCAAGAAGTTGATTTTTTTTTTTTTTGTATATCTAGATAAACATTCGAAATTCGCAAAAATTCGAATATGTGTTTCGGCGAAAAGTCCTCCTGCCCACACAGAGAGGCAATAGTATCAAAAAAGCAGTACACCTGCGGCCAAACTTGAACTGATCAGGGGAGATTAACTTCGCTGCTGGGGAAATTGTGCGTGAAGTTGACTATATTTGTGACGCATGGCACGAAATGCTGGAGATGAATTCGGAAATGATTGGCACTTTCGGTGCATAATATAGCAGTGCTTGTCCTTTGCGCAAAATGGCTGTCCTCCAAGCGCGACTCTGACACTGAATGCGCATTTCACAACGCAACATGAATGAAATTATACAGTTGGCCAAGAAACGGGAACACTACCCCTGCCCTTTTGCTCTATCTTCTTCCAAATTCAAACCATCTCGACCTGGGAAGTGCGTGGCCGTGGATCCCATTATCGCATCCTTTGATGGCTTGCTTGCTCAAATGCTCATTGATCCAAGTTGAACAAAAACGCACAAGCATGAACAAAAATGCTCTCTTTATGTCGCTTCCTTCGAAATTATCAGTTTCTGGGTCAGGACAACATCTGCGAAAAATGACAAGAAAACACGAAACGTCACCGAGATATAACAATTCGAACCGCAGATGCGAAGTGCTAGCTATGAAATTGGCCCTCATCAAGGCGTCTCACAACGCATGAAAAGACCGAGACCTACATTGCCACCGAACAAAAATCTCGCAAAAACCCGTGCTGCTGAACATGCACAAAGGAACACTGCACCTTTTCTGCCTTTCAGCCTGCAGAATTTTCTCATCAATTCTTGCGACCGCCATGCAAATTGGCCGACACCACCCATCTGCCACATAATCTCGCTGCAAAGAAATTTGACGAAGGTATACAGGGTGAGTCGCCTAGAATGTTGGTTTTTTTCAATCGCAATTCACGCGAAAACGGCTGCACTTACAATTGTGGTGCAATGGAGGTTTTGGAGCCTGGTTCTCTTGCGCTTCGTTTGGTTCCATTGGGTTCTCCCAAATTGACACCCCTATATACACCCTTTTTGGGGAAGATATAGTTATAGGGTTGTTTTCTATCCTGCGCATTATCTCCAGAACTGTGCTTCGGAGGGGTCCATGGTTTAAATTACCAAGTTGTTCATTTCCTTAATCTGAAGGCACCAGAAGTGATCCGACTCAAATCCATCCCTTGGCTTCCGTTTTAGGGGTGGTTTTCTGCTGGAAGGGGTGAGAGGTTGGAGGGGCGTTTTTTCAGAAGGCATGTGTCTTCGTTTCTCGGATGATGGGGCCTGAGACCTCGCAGTCTTCTTGCAATTCGGGGAAGCCACATTTGGGGGTGTCTGAAGGTGTGCAAGGGGTGGTTATGGAGATATCTCCGTTTTCGCTGAAATTGCGATCGAAAAGAACCAACATTCGAGGTGACTCACCCTGTACAGGATCTGGAAAACAAAAGGAACAAAATATTCCAAAGTCTGGATGAGCAGCAAGAACGCAGAAGATTTAAATTTTTGCAGCTTTTCTTGCGGCCCACTGCATGCTGCCCTGGGTAAAGTGCTGCCATCTAGCACAAATTAGCCGAATTTCAGGACATCTGTCGTGCCATCTCGATTTCATTAATTTTCCGTGCATGAATATAATTCCGCAACTGCCGATGGCGCCACATGGGGACAGAATGCACTTTTGTGACTGAAGATGACTCCAGAGATGCATCCAATTTCTCATGATTTCGCACAGAACGCGCTGTGAAAGAATCAGATTTCGCTCTCCAAAAACGGTGCCGCCAAAATCTCGGTGACAGTTCTTCCTGCCCAGGGAACAATAACAAGGGAAGAGGCAAAACGAGGCGCGCCGAACATTTTTGAAGAAAATTCGCGTGACGTCAGCAGTCCCACAACACAGAAGAGAGATGATTCTCTGCTTCTGTCTCGTTCCGTTCCACCGTCCACTCACTGTGCAGCTGTGCAGGTGAAGCTGTGTGATGTGCAAGCAGATCGATCTGAGTCTGTCAGTGTTGCCAGATCGCGGGTTTTCCCGCAGGATTCCGCTGGTTTTTGAGGTTCCTCGCGGGCCAATTTTGACTTCCGCGGGTTGCGTGATTTTCGCTG
Source organism: Sinentomon sp. SZTP_YWyxl (assembly GCA_030068105.1). Taxonomy (NCBI): domain Eukaryota; kingdom Metazoa; phylum Arthropoda; class Protura; order Sinentomata; family Sinentomidae; genus Sinentomon; species Sinentomon sp. SZTP_YWyxl. The sequence continues at coordinate 24,365 of JASGXE010000674.1, forward strand.
GTTCGCCGTCATTTCCGCGGTTTTTCCGCTGGTTTTGGTGGCAGAAATTTTTGACCACATTTATCATCCCTTCAACAGTCGATTGGGCGACTTTCAGCTTTTCCGGTGTTCCAATTTGTCCTGGTTTTCCCCTTTTCCGATGAGATTAAACTGGGTCCAAGAAAACACGTTCACATTTGTGCCTCATTTTCCGATCTGTTGCGAGAAAGAACTGCGGTTTTTCGGCGGTTTTTGGAAATTTTCCGCGGGTTTTCCGCTTGTTTTCAGAAGGAAATTGAGCGCGGTTTTTCCGCTGGTTTTCAGAAGAAAATCGCGCGGGTTCGAAAAAATGATCTGGCAACACTGCTGCCGACATTGCACTGGACGAGTGACACCATTGCTCTGTGATACACTTATCGCCAACTAAACCCAACCCAACCTGACCAAACTCAACCTGACCTGTCTCAACACACCAATCCAAACCAACCTGCCTCGTGGGTCCTACTCATCTTCCAATCTCATTTTGGCCACTTGAGCGTGTGTGAAAACTCGTCCAGTTCAGCTTTTTTCAGATGTCGGCAGGTGTTCCGAACTGCAACAAAAATCTCTCCACGTTGGCGACAGAGAGATCGAAGTTTGATGGACTTTGACATCCAGAGGTGGTGGAAATGGAAGCAGTTCCAAAGACCTGTTCTGCTGCACTTTTCCACCACATCCACCCCAACCACCCGCCGGTCTCGGAATCGGCACCATCGCATCCACCACATCTCAAATCGAAAACCTCCGAAATTAAAAAGCCGGGAACGGTTCGGAACACCTGCCGACATTGGACTGGACGAGTTATCACCATATTGCTCACAAAACCAAACCTAACCTGACCAAACCTATCCTAACCTGTCCCAACACACCTGTCCAACCCCGCCTTCCCATACTTGAACTTGTGTGAAAACTCGTCCAGTTCAGCTTTTTCCAGATGTCGGCAGGCATTCCGAACTGCAACCAAAAAACCTGCCTACCCGGCAGGCTGTTGTGCAAAGAGTCATCTCCCGTGATGCAACTTGCAAGAAATGGACTCTTTGACTGTTTCAAAATTATTGCTCTTCCAGTTGCTGCGTTGGCACCTGCATTGGTGCCCAGTGGCGGTGGAATAACGACTCATTCATGAAGCGAAAAATTGCGAGTGTTCATGTTTCAGTAAAAAAAATCCATGCAGCAGAAAATAAAAGATTCAAATTCAAATAAAAGATTCAAATAAAAGATGGAATACCACCCACTCTTATCAAAGGATTATCGGTTCATATTGCTCCTTATTTAACGGCACTTTTCAACCAGATTTTTCACACAGGAATCTTTCCTTCGAGTTGGAAAGAGTCTCTTATCACCCCAGTCCCGAAGAAAGGCGATTTGCATGACCCGAAGAATGATCGTCCCATCTCTTCAATTTCAACCTGCGCCAAGCTCTTTGAGCAGCACCTTGGTTTCATAATCCGAAACTTCCTAGACAGCGTGAATTTTCTGCACAACCACCAGCATGGGTTTAGAAGAGGATTGTCATGTGAGACCCAGTTAATCTCTTTTGTGCAAGACATACACTGCTCATTTGAACAGAACGTTGAGGTTCACGCCATTTTCATTGACCTGTCCAAAGCGTTCGATCTCGTGCCGCATGCTTTACTATTGAAAAAATTTGACGCACTTTCTCCCCCTTCACATTTATCACGACTTTTGAAATCTTTTCTCACTGGCCGTTCCGCTAAAGTTAAAATCCTGGAGACGGTGTCTGATGAGCGTGTTATAGTTGGGCGGGGTGTGCCGCAGGGCAGCGTTCTCGGCCCTCTTCTTTTTCTCATGTATATTAATGATATTGTAGCTTCGGTTTCGTGTTCCATTCGACTTTATGCAGACGACATCGTACTTTATCAGCCAATCCTCTCCGCATCCGACTCTATTAGGTTGCAGCAAGACCTGAACTCAATCTCAGAATGGTGCTCAAAGTGGTGTATGTCAGTCAACATCACAAAATGTATTTCAGTTTGTTTCCGAAAGGGCCGAATGAGGCCTTCTGGAGTGGTTGTGCCATCTCTCAATTACAGCATTGATGGAGTGACTCTCAATTCATCCGACTCTGTCACTTATCTAGGAGTACTGATCACTTCTACCCTTGACTGGTCCCAGCACATTGATCACGTGGTTTCTAAAGCCCGCCGGGTTCTTGGATCACTACAGCGTAATCTTCGTAATTCCAACTCTGATGCGAAACTTAAAGCTTATAAGGCCCTTGTTCTTCCTCATCTTGAATACGCCTGCTGTCTATGGGATCCTTTCTTAACTTCTCAGATTCACAACCTTGAACAAGTCCAACGAGCTGCGGCCCGTTACATAGTTAATAACTTCTCCAGGAAATCTTCTGTCTCGGCCATGCTTTGCGAGCTAGGGCTTGATACCTTAGTCCAACGCAGGCAGGATCGTCGAGTGGCTCTTCTCCGAAAAATCGTGGTAACACGTAAGTGCTTAATTAATCTGCCATTGCAAGGGTTCCTACCCAGCGCCGCAGCCAGCATGCCTTTCATATCTCTGCACCGCTTATAAAAAATACTCAATACTATAACTCTTTTTTTCCGCGCACCACACTGCAAATCTGGATGCGTGCCCTGGCATTCTAAAAGGCACGGATAGAAATGAAACGTTAATCAGACACTTCAGGTGGTCCTGCGCACATGTGCCTCAAGTCGGATGAGGTGTGCTAAGGAACGCGTGCCATGGTATTCTAGTGTTCCTGGGACCGTTTCACTTTCGACGATATGTACTCAGGAACGCATGCCAGGATACGCATGCCCCATGCATGCATACCACAGCACGCATTCCAAGGAACTGGCACGCATGCTGGGGAATGCCGTATCAGGTGTGCCCAGTCGGGCATCCTCGGTTGGCTCCAACCACGGGGATGGATTCAATTGGCCGTATTCCCCAAAGCCACTAACCCTAACTCTAACCCAAAGCTTGAAAAATAACTAATTTAATGAAAATATCTCTGCTGGAAAATTTTATTTCTATAAACAACAACATTCCTTTTCCATCGCTGAGAAAGATGCATCTGAATGTGGAATTGGCCATTTTTCAAGCTTAGGTTAGGGTCAGTGGCTTTGGGGAATACGGCCGAATTTGTGGTCCAACCTGCGATGGAAGCAGTCAAAAGGAGAGGGGATCAGCAATGCTAAGCCTTCTGATTGGTTGCTTGTTTTTCCACTTTTGCACAGCCAGGCTGCATAGCACTTTGCATCGATGACATCCGAAGAGCCCTTTCATCCAATCTGACCAGAAGAAGCTCATCAAAAGATGCATGAGGACTGAAGGAGACGGTGAAGCCACATATTTCTTCCA
>JASGXE010000675.1:0-29053 GCA_030068105.1 Sinentomon sp. SZTP_YWyxl
ACAAACTCGGAATCAAGAATAAACTCGGCAGGTCGAAAATAAACCCGGCATGTGAAGAATAAACTCGGCATGTCGAGAATGAACTCAACATGTCAGAACAAACTCGGCATGTTAAGAAAATTCTCGTCCTCGGAAATAATTTTTTTTTTGGATTTTAAAAATCGAGGTTCAAGAAAAATTCGAAATGTTGGCCCTTCTGACAAGGCGTCAGAAAATCCGTCAACTTCTGCAGCGTTTTTTTCAGGCTTCTCAAAACCTGTTTGGAGTTCCAGATCAAAGACGGAGAACTTGTTTCACGTCTTTGTTTCAGACAAGTCGGATGGGGGCCTGCAGACAAAATGGATGGATTTGGGCTTTTGGTTCTCGAGCGAGTTTTCGCGCGCCACTGCTATCTGCATGGGGCAAGTGTCCATGAAACCAAACGACCGATGTCGACGGTGCAATATTTTGGAGGCCTTGGTTTGGAATTGAAGAAAAAGTCCCCAACCGATCTGACAGCCACAACTGCCCCCAGCGAAGTCACAACAATCGTCTTGGTGTGTGTCGGCCTTTGGGGCAACATATCATTTTTTCGACAAAATCCGCCTGTTGACATTTCTGTTTACCAATATTTCATGTGCAGTTCTTTCCATTTGTCGACAATTCTGCACGCAGACAATTCTCTTTGTTGACATTTCCGAATGCAAGCAATGCGCTTTGATGCCTTTTCTCTTGATCATTTTTCCATCTGCAGACATTTGCTCTTCCTGACATTTCCGCTTGCGGACTTTTCCGGTTTCGGACATTCTCTTTGTTGACATTTCTTATTGCCAGCTATTCCACTTCCTGCCTTTTCTGTTTGCTGCCGTTTCCACTTGATGACATTTCATATTGTTATAATTTCTTTTTGTTGACTTTTCTTTTGCTGACTTTTCTGGCGACCCGTTTTTTTTTCTCACTCTTTTTTCTCGTTTTTTTTTTTTCCTCTTTCTTTTTTTTTTTGCTTTTTTTTCTCGATTCTTTTTTTTTCCTCTTTTTTATCCTTTTTGTTTTTGTTTTTTCCATTTTTCCTTCTTTTTTTTCTTCTTTTCTTTCTTTTTTTACATACCACCTGCATCCCTATCTTCTCAGGAAGTTCTATTTTTACTAGTTTTTTCCACTTTTGTGTATTTTTTTGAGATTGTGATTGGGTATGCATGAGGAAATGAGTGTTAGAGTTTGCTCAAGGTTGGATCTTGCCTGGTTGTGTATGTGTGTGTGTCTGCTTGGGTGTCTGAAGTGATTGCTATATGACTAGGCCCCGTCCACATTCCGATGATCTCTTCGCGGTCCTTTCCCCTCCTTTTCCCTTTACCCCTCCTTTCGATAATGCAGCCGACGGTCACGTTTCCTTCCCATCCCTTCCCTGGTATATGATGAACCTCTGCTGTTCACAATTGATGATTGCCTCAATGGCATGATAACCTGTAGAACAGAGTAGGCCTAAATCTGATACCGATACCGAAACTCTTGTCTTCTTCTTCAGCTGTAGTTCTCACTCAATATCACTTGAGTGATATTGAGTGTGGGAAAGGCATCAGCGGAGGATGGTGTGTTGGCAGAAGGTCTTAATGTACTGGGGAATCTTGACAAGGAGAGACTTAGGGTTGAGTTTAACGACATCTTACTGCAGCGGCAGAGGGTTTCAGCTGAGTGGAAGAAGGTTAGAGTTAAGATGATATATAAGGGTGGTGGAAAAGATAAGGCATCCATTGGGAGTTATCAGGCCTGTGGCAGTTACTAGCCAGGACTATTAGTTGTTTGTTAGTATTTTGACCGCGAGATTGGAATGCTGGCTGGAAACAGCAGGGTGCTTGGGGCAAATGCAGCAAGGATTTCGAAAGGGCCGGCAGTTGTGTGCTGTGTGGTAATTTGTTCGTTATCACACAATTAATTGAATGTGCTCGAAGTGAAAAGCGTGACCTGAGTGCGGTATTTGTGGACATTAAGGGAAAGGGAGCATATGATAGAGTGAGATGGCAGGATATTTGGAGGAGGTTAAAATCAGTGGGAGTGTGTAACATGTTTCTAGAACTGATCCAGGCTCTGTACGATGGTAGTGTGCATGATTTTCATTGGAAGGGGTTTGTGCTTGGAAGGGGTGGAATGTAAATCAGGGCTGCGCCAGGGTTGCCCAATGTCACCATTGCTTTTTATTCTGGTGCTGGGAGAGTTGGAGGAGTGGATTGACAGGTTTCAGGGGCAGTACGGTTTCAAGTTGTGGGACTGGTCAAATGGGGGGCATGGCCGGTCCTTCACCCTACCAGGTTTATTTCTGGCGGATGATATTGTGTGGCTGGGTGAGAGCGAGTTGGATCTGAGAATGCTGATAAGTGAGACAGCCAGATTTGGGGCAGAAAAGGGATGGTTGTTCAGCGAAGAAAAAACAAAGGTCGTGAATTTCTCTGGGAATTGGGAGGGCGAAGATGGGCTGTTGGTTGGGAATTGGAAGATTGAGAGGGTGGGATGCTATAAATACCTGGGCGTGGAGCTTTCAGACACAGAGGATTATCTTGCAACATTCAAGCAAGGGCTTAGGGCAAAGGCAAGGAGGTTAGGTGGAATGACGAAAAGTATGGGTAAGTGGGCATTGTGTCGTCCAGAAATGATGAGATGGATGTGGAAAGGTGCTGTGGTGCCAGCTTTGACATATGGTCAGGAGGTATTGTGTGTGGGAGCTGTCCTTGAAAGCCTTTTGAACAGCGTCCAGAGGGATGTTGGCTTGATGGCCATGGGAGGAAATAGGCTGGTGGCTCAAGCTGGGCTGGATGGGGAGTAGAGTAGGCATGCACAAGTTTTCAGGTGAGAGAAGCTAGAGCTAAGATTGGGTACCTGACAAGGCTGCAATACATGGATCGGAACCAGTTTGCGAAGAAGATTTTCACATATGTGCAGGGAAAGGGAAGTGGGACTTCATGGCAAAAATGGATTCGTGAGATTGAAAGGTGGAAGGGCACATCAGGGTGGGGCAGGTAGGCTACATGGATTTGGAATCCGAGAAGGATTGTGTATGCAGAGAAAGAAGAGAGATTGAGCAAGAGCAGTTGTATCGGTGGAGACGTGAAGTGTCACAAAAAAGCTCATTGACTGCGTATTCTGCAAAGGAGCAAATGAGTTGGGATGGAATATGTGATGGGTCCTTTGGCAGTGACTTGTTGTTTTGAGCGAGTGTTGGTGCTTTGGAGACTGCAAGGCGGCTACGTTGGGTGGATGGGGAGGAGGATTGCAGGCTTTGTGGGGCAGAGTCAGAGGAATTGTGCCACATATTCCAATGGTGCAAATCCACGATTGAAGAGAGACAGTTTGTTGAGTGGGTGGAGGTGTACAGTGATGTTCACAAAGAACAGGAATGGGAGATTGCTCGGGAGCGACTGGGATTAGGGAAGGAGAAGGAATCGCACTTGTGGGTTGAACATGTTAAGCTATATCTTGTGAAGTGGAAGGGAAAGGTTTCTGTTGCATCGAATTTGGAGGTTCCAAATGAGAGGGGTTGTGGGTAGCTGTTTTTTCATGCCACGTGGTTGCTGTGTTGCTGGCTGTCGGCTGTGGAGTCTCTCAGTTGGGCACGATTTCGCCTTGAAATGGGGGGGGGTACCTAGGGGATACGAGACAGAGTGACCGGTGGACTGCTGCTACAGTGCTACGTCAAGGCTCAATGGCGGATTTCCGATTTCTTGTTCTTCTCTGGGCACTCTTTTTCTCTGGTTTTAGGGTTATTCCTTCCTCTTACTTTTGAAAGGTAGGCCTATGTGACTGTTTTTGGAGGACCGATTTGACGAGGGAGGTAGGTGTCTACTGGCCTCGCTGCTTTTGTTTTTTATTCTTCTTGCATCTATTTTTCCCCCTTTTCCTTGTTTTCTTCCTTTTCTTTCCCTCTTTTTAGGTTATTGATGAATCTGAAGGCGTACAATCTTGACTGATCTACAGTGTGATTTTTTGATGACTCCGGAGATTGGTTACAGTTGGACGAACTGGGGGGAGTGATGTTCGACAAACGCTGACGGGATGACTGACACTGAATGAATGACAACAGATGTGTTACAATAAGGGCGGACAAGGCGAGTTGATGACCGATGAGGAGATGACAGGGCAATTGGCGAAGGATTTGTGATTGAGCTTGTCTAACGGTGCCTTTTTTTCTTTCCCCATCTTTTACTACCCAGATACTTCGTTTTCATGAGCGTACCTATTGGTGAATTTGTCGCTTTTGTGAATTGTTTTTTGTTCTCGGACATTCTCAACAAAATTTCTGCGAGTTTCGACACAACGGTGTGTTCTTTTCACCTTGAAGATATGGTCTATTGCATCATTTGCCATATCGCTTCGGATCTGATCAATCTGGCCCATGCTGTTGGCAAGATATCACCTTCGCTGTTTTGCCTTTCATATCTGACGGATACCTGGTTGCTCTTTCATCATTGTGCGGAACTACCTACACAATTTGGACCATGCTGCTGGCGAGATACCATCTTCACTGCTTCCTTCTTTTGCATCTCTAATGATGACCTAGTTGGTTGTTTCTCAATTTCTGTCGTAAAAATACTATTTCATTTAATTTTTTTTTTCTCTACCTCTTACAGCCATTTTGACTGCACCCTCTTTGGGTTTCTATGCACCGTATGTTTGACTTTTTAGCCCGTTGGTTGAAAATGAAATTGACATGAAAAAAAAACTAGATTGGGATCATTGCCTCTTCTATTCTTTCTTTTCTCTTCAAACTCGCTCACTCCAGCCTTGCATACTGGCTTGACTCTAGCAAAAAAAAGCAATTTTTAGCTGCTCTGTGAATTTTTGAGTTTGGGGTGAGTGGATAAAATGGTCTCACAGCATGCAAATTGCAAAGGCGAGTTTTTCCTGGTCCAGAGTTCGTTTGGTCCAATGATCGATTGGGCCAATGTTGAAAATTTGTGATGTGATTTGCATCCATGTCGAAGACGCTTTTGGAAATCCGGTTAGGTAGGTAGGTACGGTTGTTGGGTTCGGTTGGGTCCTTTCTGGGACACACTTGTTGGAAATCTGAACGCATTGGACAATATGATGATCATTGGACCAAACGAATTCTGGATGAAATGAACCAGACCCTTTTCACTGTGAGTTTCTTTTGCCATGTTTTTCTCTACACTTCATTGCCATCAAAAGTTATTTTTCTAGTTATTTTTCTCTTTATTTTTGGTGCCGTTCTTGGGGGGGCCCACCCGATGCGCTGACCCAGTAGCTATGCCACTGGCTCTTTGAAACTGAACTCGTCTGGACGATCCACCAAATTTCAGCCCAGAAATCATCGATAACTTGCCAAAGCCAGGCGGGACTTGAACAACCTTCCCAGAATGTTTCTATGGCATCTTCCAGGGGTTCCATGATGCCATATCTCCACCCAAGCATTCCGTCTAGGTCAATAATGACTCCAATTTTTATTCTGGGTGATTTCAACCTCATCATCATGCCACCTAGGTCAGACTGTATTTACCCTGGTTTAACATGGTTTTCAGCATACGAGTATGTGTGACAGGTTTTCCATTCCACAGACAGTTATTTTTGTCACCAATCCCTCTCATCCAATCCATTGCTCTCTCATCCAATCCATTGCTCTCATCCAATCCATTGCTCTCTCATCCAATCCATTGCTCTCTCATCCAATCCATTGCTCTTATCCAATCCATTGCTCTCTCATCCAATCCATTGCTCTCTCGTCCAATCCATTGCTCTCACCCAATCCATTGCTCTCTCATTAATCCATTGCTCTCTCATCCAATCCATTGATCTCATCTGATCCATTGCTCTCTCATCCAATCCATTGCTCTCTCATCCAATCCGTTTTGCTCTCTCGTCCAATCCATTGCTCTTTCATCTAATCCATTGCTCTCATTCAATCCATTGCTCTCATCCAATCCATTGCTCGCATCCAATCCATTGCTCTCATCCAATCCATTGCTCTCATCCAATCCATTGCTCTCTTATCCAACCCATTGCTCTCTCATCCAATCCATTGCTCTCTCATCTAATCCATTACTCTCTCATCTAATCCATTACTCTCATCCAATCCATTGCTCTCTCTCTCTCTCCTCTCTCTCTCTCTCTCTCTCTTCTCTCTCTCTCTCTCTCTCGCTCTCTCTCTCTCTCTCTCTCTCTCTCTCTCTTCTATTACATTGCTCTCGCATCTAATCCATTGCTCTCATCCAATCAATTCATTGCTCTCTTGTCCAATCTATTGCTCTCTCATCTAATCCATTGCTCTCATCCAATCCATTCATTGCTCTCTCGTACAATCCATTGCTCTCTCATCTAATCCATTGCTCTCGTCCAATCCATTGCTCTCTCATGCAATCCATTGCTCTCTCATCCAATCAATTGCTCTCTCATCCAATCCATTGCTCTCTCATCCAATCCATTCCTCTCATCCAATCCATTCCTCTCATTCAATCCATTCCTCTCATCCAATCCATTGCTCTCTCATCTAATCCATTGCTCTCATCCAATCCATTGCTCTCTCTTCTAATCCATTGCTCTCTCATCCAATCCATTGCTCTCATCCAATCCATTGATCTCATCCAATTCATTGCTCTCTCATCCAATCCATTGCTCTCATCCAATTCATTGCTCTCGCATCCAATCCATTGCTCTCATCCCATCCATTGCTCTTTCATCAAATCCATTGCTCTCATCCAATCCATTGCTCTCATCTTTCATTGTCCCTAATCAGCAAAACCCGTCATTGGAATGAATGATCAAAAATCATCAGTCCTACTTTCCTGGTTTATTGCTGTGAACCCTCCTCCACTTCCTACATTCCACGTTGACCTTTCTGGTGCCTACATACCAGACGGACAAGTAGCCTATGATAAAGCTGCTGTTGACGTTTCCTCGAGAAGTCCAGGTGGCTCACATGGATCCTGTTCTCGACCAACTCCGGACCAAATTTAAGGTGATAGGTATGCTCATTTGGATGCAGGAGCAATTGATGGCAGATTATTTTGATTCGGTTCGCGGAATGACAATCCCACCCCCGGATGTGCTGATTCAACAAGACAACACTTCCTTCTGCCACAAATGATATCATAAAAAAACCTTCTCGCTTGCTTTCCCAATAGGCAAAGCAGCATTTAAATTTCTATAACATCATCATCAGCGTTTGCGGGGGCGCACCCCCTCATTGACACAGCAGTCAACACAGAAACATGGCAGTCAGCCCCTCATCGGCGTGCTCTCAAAAATGAGGTCAAGCAGCTGAAGCCTAGTTCCATGAAGAGAAGCTAGTCATAGGTATGGCCAGACGTGATTCCCTTGTTATGGCAGGCAGGGTGTTTCATATCATTGGTTATTTTTGACTTAGGTAACTTTTTTTAACTTTTTCTGAACTAGTTGTTTTTCACAAATGTTATTCCTTAGGTTCTTCTAAGGGCTTGAAGATAGGTACTGTTTTCTTTCTGTACCTACAACATGAATAATAATTCTGAATGGCTCAATAACAATGCAAAAACAACTTCTGGAAGTCCCCTGAAACTTGAGCCAGACAATGAGAGTACAAATTCCAGCATGATTGGTACAAGCCAGCAAGAAGAAAAGCATCATATTATGACATCTAGGCCAAATGAGGCTTCCCAGAATGAGTTCCGTGGTTTAAATTTGCCACACGGATTTCTCATCTCTTCGACTTTGGCCAACAACAACATGCCGACCGATCGCATGCCAACCCAGTATATACATCCAGCATCTGTTCAACATTTGGTGTTTGAATCTGCAGATGCCAACAGTTCACCATCCGATGTCGATGGTAATTTCCAGTCATCAAGTGCATCCGATCGCAAGGCCAGAGGTCGGCCGAAGGGAAGCAGGAACACCAGTACAAATACATTTAGGCAGCATGCTGTTGTTTCGCCTGTCCCTGTCCATTCAGACGACTACAATAATTATCAGGATGTGATGGGTGGAGTTTCAAAACTTCCACACCGGTGCCGAGTCTGCAACAAACGTTTCAAGCAGAAAACATCGCTGATGCAGCACGAAAAAACCCACTCCGAGGATAGACCTTTTCCCTGTCCAAATTGTGATAAGCGGTTTAAGCAAGAGACACATTTGAAGCAACATGAGCGCATCCACACCGGAGAAAAGGTTAGTTCAATGAATGGTTCCACAAAATTATGTTAACTATGTTTTTGCAAAATAAAATAAATTGCCTCAACAGTGGGAAATTTATGCAACATATGGCCATAGATAGGATAGCTGCATAAATTTTGGTGTTGCCGAGAGTATGTATGCAGTGTGAAATCTGTTAAAGAGTGCTCGAAATTCGATCAACCGGACACATCTTGTTCTCGTTGCACTTAATTATTGTCATGTTGTCCAATGACTGGAGCATTTTACCGGTTCCTCTTCAAGGTAATTTTTTTTAAAACTTAAGAAAACTGAAAAGTGTGCAGGCTTGTTTCATTTGAAATAAAAATTTGTGTGGGCCAATTCTGTGGAAATGTTTTTCAGCTTTGTGAGCTTATCCCAAAAACTATATTCAGTAATTTAATCATCAGAAATTAAAAATCTGTGTGGGCCATTTTTGTGGAAATGTCGGTATTTCAGCTTGAATGTGGTCTTCGGTAGGGTGTGAATATATGCTATTTTAACTGGAGGCAGCACGGATCATGATCAAAGATGTTGTATCAGACTTGCAGCATTTAATCAATGCCCAGGACCACTTCTTCACGAGTCTCTTAACGGGAACACTAGGTACTGAAATGACACTTTGGACATCCAATCCATCCATGGATGACTTTGCTGGAAACCTATCATTTGGTTCAAAAACCATTATTTGGATGTGCACTTGCAAGCAGCCTTGATGACTACTTGTAACTCCTTTTAACTTCTCCATTTAGTTCATGTGGCACCCACAGTACAACCTCAAGGTGACAATATATCACCGGACAGGATGCCCCAAGGAAGTTGGTCTAATGTGCACAATTTTTTGCATTTACGTCCATTGATCTGTCTCCACCTTTAAGTAGTCGTCTGGTCTCTCTTGGGTGTTAAAAACCTTCTGCTTTCTATCCCAACTAGATACCTGCAAATGTTACAGCTATCTGTTGTACTAGTGAAGCCCGTCAGCCTTTCGGCTGACCAATGCAAAGCAATGCATGAAGCAGGATGCTCCACAGTCCATGCCCGCGTCCGGCTGTTTTCTGCCTCTGGCGCAAAAACAAAACATGAAGCTCAGCATGCACGATATTGTGACGTTCTCGGCCCCTCCCAAAGTCCACAGTTTCATCGCGCTGGTAAGGTGCAACAGGTCAACAATGAGCAACAGCTCAACAATGATGCGGCACCTCTATTGTTGCACCATTGTTTCAACAATGCGACGCAACAATGATGACAACGCGGCAACAGTGATGAGCAACAATGCATCATGCAGCCCAACAATGTGAAATGCTGCTCAACATTGACGGAACACTCATTTCATGAAACGTCTTTTTGTTGGAAGCACTGTTGGGAGGCTGGGACAGGGGACACGTAACCGCGCCACAAACCCTCTCCTGCCCAGGCGAATTCATGTGTTTGCTGCTTGCTGCTCGAGAGCTTCTGCTGCTGCTCGAAACACGGGTTGGTTTGCTGTCATTGGATGTTGCGGCAAAGCGAGCGGGAAAAGAGATTCAACACCAAATGAATCAGGTCAGACTGTGCGATTGCAGCAATTCTGAAGAAACGCAGCGTCTTGCGCCGCCTTTGGCGTGTAAACTTCCTGTGATGACGGAATGCTTTCAAAGCATGCGTCTTGAACATTAATTAGTGGCCGATTGTTGGGGATGTTTCTGCGTCATTTCTGAACTACCTATTGAAAAGTGATCTTTTGAGTCTTCTCCTTCGTGCATCTCTGCAGTTGCTTTTCCAGTCTCATTCCCACGACTCAAGAGTTCTTTTTCTTGGATACATGCTAATTATTTTCCTTTTCTTGGATACGTACTAATTATTTTTTTTCTGGTACCTTCCTGCAACAGCTGATGGACCTGGTTGTGAAAAAAATGAATGAGATTGACAGACTGATAACACCATTGCATGCAATGCAGGACATAAAACAATCAATAGAAAAAGAGTCTTTTACAAGGAACCACATAGGCTAGAGCAATGGTTATCTCATGCCTATCAATGAAGGGGTGCAGAGTTCAAGATGTCCCCGTGCCTGAATATTCCTTTCAAATTTTTTATTTTGTTCCTTACGTGGGACAGGTTACTTAGGATTGGTTTTGAATCGTTTATCTTTCCGTTTTCCACAAAGTTGGCCATTGGGACATTTTTGGGAACTGGGAAGTTTGAAGTTGAGTTTGTTTTTCAGAATATTTTTTCCAATATTTTAGTAAGGTACCAACCCACTGTTGCTTCAGTTTGGAAGGAAAATATTGAAGTGAATCAACTAGATATGGATGCTCCCACCTTCATCTCCTCTCATTCTGCAACTTTTTTTCATGCATGGTTTTTTCTGTTTTCAACTTTTTATACAGTTCTTCCCAAAAGTCACTCGACAACCCCTGCTATTTGCTATTTTTCAATCTTCTCTTGTGGGACTATTTGTAGAGATTTCAGGCTCAGAACAATCAATAGGGTCAGAACAATCAATAGGGTACCTAGAACAATCTCAGCGCCTGCTGCAGGTGTTATCCATTTGAATTGGAACAAACTCCACTCCAAGATTCAAGAGTTGCTTCAAAACTACAATGCACTCTTCTGGGGTTGTCAAGTGGCTGTTAGGAAACACTGTAGGCATATGTGGAATGGACCAAGATCGCGAACATGATTTACGGTCAATAGAGGGACAGCGAGCGAGCAGTAGGTTGACAGCAATAAAAAGAAAGAAGCCAGTGGTTGGTTAACAACAAGCAAAAGGTGGTGAGGGTGGGAAGGTTTGGCTATTCCATTGCCATGAGTATCCATTCACTGGAACAAATTTGTGATTGTGTACCCACATTTATTTATTACAGTAACGTCAGCCTGAAAATTACTTCGGTTAAAATAGGCATCTTCGGTGGGTGCAGATATTTCCTTCTTATTTTGCAACGTTTATCACCAAAATGAAATAAATGCATCAGGGATAGGTAAACGTACAAAGCACGATGCACAGTGTGTGACACGTCGTGTGCCTACTTCAGTTTGTACGCGTACAAAACTTTTTAGTGTTCAAAACTATGTAATAGCTAAGAATCTTGGGTTTCAAGTGTTGCAGGTTTTTTCTCCAACATCATCAGTCTCCCTCTCATGTGGCACTAATGACGTGTGATGGGCCCGACAGAAACGAAGTTGTGATGTCTGCAAAATAGGTCAACCATGTCCATCCTTTTTGTTTTCATTTCTGTGTGAGCCACGTTTCTGGTTTTTTGCAGAGGGCTGGCTTTGTCAGGTAATGTTGAATAGTTTACGATGTTGATTTCCCAGAAAATGGTGCTCAAATGCAGATCTTTTTCAAAGCAATTGGATGCTATTCAAACACTCAACTACGTTCACGAAGAATTTTTTCAGGTCTCTTGGTTCTTGATGGAACTTTCACCTTGCTGAAACACCGCCTCTCCGACTCTTTCACTTGTTTGGGCTACTCCTGCAGCTATTTATCAAGGAAAGAGAATGTCTTAACATCACCTTCAATTTAGCGTGTGCAATCATCAATTGCCTCTTTCTTCACACTGAGGACCAAACAGCCAATATTATCCTTGCCTGCTCAATGGAAGTACCTATAGCCAGAAACTTCAGGCTTCCAGAAACATCAGGTTTCTTTTACCGCACCCCACCGACCTAGAGGAATAGAAAGAATCAAATTAGCACACCCTGCCGACCAATAATAATTAATTGCTTTACAGGAATTCTTACCCGATAGGCACTGAGACTTATATAGCATTTCTTTTTCTTTATGATTTGTTTCAGCCATTCGTGTGCTCATACTGTGAGAGGAATTTTCGTCAACGAACTATTCTCAACCAGCATGTACGAATTCACTCCGGAGAGAAGCCTTATGTGTGCATCGATTGTGGAAAGACATTTCGCCAAAAGGCAATTCTGGACTCCCATTCACGGACACATTACGGAGAGCGACCATTTGCATGCCCATTTCAGCAGTGCAAGAGGCGATTCCGTGAAGAAGTCGAAGTTGATAGGCATTATCAATCACATGTTTCCGAAAATGGTCGAGTGAAGCGTTCAAAAGCACAAAAACAGATCGACTCCGGCGGTGCTGGAATGCCAGTTCCAACCAGTGCTCCGTCCCAGACTGATAGTGGACAAATGATGACGAACAGTGCAGACATGAGTTTTCTGACTCTTTCGCAGGACTTCATTCATCCTCATTTGACACTTGGGGAACTGTATGCCCAGCAAAAGCACCTCCTGCAAGCATCTGCTCCACCTGCTCACTCTTCCAACAGTACTCATGGGGTTCGAATACCAGCCATGTCTCATTTTAGAACACCAACCATGGTTCCGATTCCTGGATATCACAACCAGGGTATAAGCTGAGTACCCAGAAGGAAGTTCAGGTTGACTGTTTTATGTTTATTTTGTATGTAATGTAGGTAAGGCGTAAAGCTGTAGTAGATCTCATTTTTGAGCTTTGGCTTCTGCTTTTCTGTTGTGTTAGGTATTACGGCACATGCACCACAGGCACCTGCAGCAGCACAAGGAAGCATTTAGAAAGCAGCTCACAGTCTAAAGTCCGATCGGATCCATTTCGTAAGAAAGTAGGTATCACGCAAGATGCAACATTTCACCACTTCCAACACGGGTCATAGAGACCGACTTGCAAGATATGCATTCACATTCCGAGTTCCGTTCTTCTCACTTGAGGAAGACCCATGCTTGGAGGTGTGGATGAAATGTTGCATCATAGTACCTATTTTCTTTGATGAGTTGGTTAAAAATTCTGTTAGTTTTAGTTCTCAACTGATGAGGTAGGTACCTATATTTGGAGATTAAATCATAGAAGATGCCTGGTACGGCAAGAGTGATTCTGTTTCTTCGTGTTATCCAAGTTCCAACTCTCTGTGGGTGGGCCCTATGTTTTCTAAATGTTTCCTGGTTTTATGTGCTTCCCAAATATCAATTGCAATTTCGCGATGAAACATGGTTGCAATTATTTTCCTTCTTTCTTTTCACAATCTTTGACATTCAAGAGACTTGAATAAATACCAATAGGGCCTATGAGGTGTACCTATTTGTTAAAAAAAAAACCCTCGATTCCGAGTTTACTTGAGCAAAAGCAAAAACGACAGAGATGAACCTTTCAATGTTTGTCAGTTTGTAACCCGATTCACATAGTGTAAGTCTGTCAAATCGTAGCAAGTTGTCACTACGTAATCTCTTTCTCAGTCTGACCTTTCCATGGAGGCTCATTTGGACACTGTTACACCGATTAGTTTTTGAATGCACAAAATGAATGGTGATTAATTTCCGATTTTCTGACAGGGAAGTGCGAAGGGGCTGCTGAAATTTCATGTGAATTGAAACAAGTCTTTCGCAACTGCCTGCCTGCAGTTTTTTCTCAAAGTTTTCAAAACTAACGCATCACTCTCGTATGTTATTTTAGGTAGGAACAGAGGACGTCTTCTCAATTGTGGATTTTAATAATTTTAAACCCATTTGTACACTTTGTTTGCGTGAACTTGTTTCTGTTATCGTGTGTAAATGTATTATAGGTACTTCTGTACCTACATTGTGTATACTGCAGTACTTTTCATTTTAGACGAATCATCGTAGTGCATTTTTTTAGTTTTGTGCCTGTTGAAATAAGTTTGGGAATATGTGTTTACAAAAAATGATCCAATGTGTTGGACCTTTGACGGCAGTCAATGAAGGAGTTCTCCTCGCATTAACTTCTCCTTAGGATGGGGAAGTCGGAAACAAGTTGGAATCCCATCAGGGCTGGTTAGAAGTATTATCATTGCCAATAATACGCTGGTTAGAAGTATCATCATTGCCAATAATAATTACACGCAGGTAAGCTTGGCTGTTGTTGAAGTCTTTCAACAGTGCCCAGAACCTGAGAAAGTTGGGTCAAAAGTGGGGACAGACATCTCCTGAGAGATGTATGACATGCGCCACATTACGAACACCTAATTCGCCATGTTTTCGAAAAATTTTAAAAACAATGCTCTTGCTAACTGTGGTTTTCTTTCATCTTTTTTCGTTTGCTCAGGCAGGGGCAAAATCCTTTCATTTGACCAGAAATTACAAATTTCACATTTTTGTGTTCTCTTTGTTTTTTTTTTCATTTGTATGGAACTCATTTATGGCCTCAAAATTGTCTTGGAAACTCTCATCCCCCAGATGCATTTTCAGGAGAATAAAACTCATCATGACAGGGTGTCTGCAGACCCAGAAAACCTGGAATTGACAGGGAATTTTGCAATTCTGGAAAAGTCGGGGAATTTGTGAACGTTTTCTGCAAATTCAGGGAATTTTTTTTGGAAATTTCTCTTTCTCTGGCAAGTAAAGTCTCTGCAAATTCAGAACAGGACTTGACTAGATTTCTCCATCTCCATTTCTTCTTTGTATTGTTATGTAAGGTTGGCCAAACAAAGCCAAGTTGTGTTGTAGGCCTCGTTTTTCCAGGTTTTTTTTTTCAAACATTTATTCTATGTAGGTATATTGGGGTGGCAATGAGAACCCAAAACGTTTGGAATTTTAGGAATTTCCAACTGAAAAACCTGGAAGTCAGGCAAAATGGTCTGTCTGCAGACATCCAATACGAATTGTTATCTTTAAGCCTGATTTTCATCACTTTCATTTTCCGCTTTCTAAAAAAAACTTTGTGGAACCATTTCTAGTTTCTCAAAAAGCACAAGACGGGCCAAACTTTGTCCGCTCCAGTCATTTTGACTATGTACCGCTGTAAATGGAGTGACGGACTCCAAGTTTTGATATTCATTACCTATCAATCTACAACTGTTCTGATTGGCTTTATGGCCGAGATCTGGAAGTTTTTTAACCTGAGTATCTCGAAGAAGAGTGGAGGTTTTCTGCTCTTCCAGTTAAAAAGTTGGAAATCAGCAGCGTTTTTGTCTTTGTCGTGCAAAACGTCATCTCTCTGATCCCAGCGGAAAGTTGGTGACACCACAAAATGCCGGGTGTATAGTTGCGGCGGAATTAATGCACTCACGTGTTTTTCCCATTTTACTGTGCCTTTAAAACTTTTTTTCTTTTGACTTTTATGCAGGCGGTGGAATACAAAGCATGACAGATTGCAAATTTCTGCAGCGTGGTGTTCTTGCAAAAATCTGAATCTCATCAATTCGGTCTAGGAAACTGTTTTGTGCCCAAAAATGCAGTCCCCTTTGAAATGAGTAAAAAAAAGTAGGCGAAACGCCACGTTGATAAGTTAAAGCGATCCGCTCCGTCGTCAACCAAAAGAAGACTGAACATCAAATTCCGTCGTCTGCTAGGCCCTTCAGTGCCGAGCAGACGTCTGCTGGCCCTTCAATGCCTAGCAGACGACAACATTTGATGGTCAGTCATCTTTTGGTTGACGATGGAGCGGGTCGCTCCGAAAAGGTTCCCATGTTAATTTGTGTTTTTAACTTTTGACGTGGTCCTTTCGCCTACTATTTTACTCATCAGACATGCCAACCACTGCTTTTTGATTTCTTCCCCTTTGAAATGCCTCCTTTTTGTCTCCTGTGTTTGATGTGATGACATGTCAATGATACCGGTTGAAATGATGGAATCGTTGAGATGGAAATGGCCACTTTTCTGCTTGGCTATCTTGCATTTGACAATCGATATTAACCGTGTTAGGACATCAGTATCAATTTTGTTACGTTATCTCTATCTCTTTTCTAATTAAATAACCGCATTTAGTGGCATTGTACTGCCTTTTATCAGCAGAGCTTGTCTTTGTGTCTGTGAGGGTTGTTGCTCTGCAGGCTACTCATGGGTCCTGCATTTGTATTGATAGTTGATGATGTCTTGTCTAATTTCTCAAGGGAGGGGTCACCCGGAATTTAAAAATCAGTATTTTTGAACGAATAGAGTTTTTTGGGCACACTTTACTGACCCCACTGCAAGTGTTCTGGAAAATGTTGGATCTTTAACCCCCCCCCCCCCAATGGGAGGTGATCACTGATATGACACTGTTTCGGAAACATGCTTCATCACAGCGGCGGACCGTCAGGTGAGGCAAGTGAGGCTGAGCCTCACTGCTTATTTTGGAAGTGAAAAGACTGAATTCAAGAATGAAGTTCTTCATAATTGTGTTTTTGTGTCCAATAGCAGTCTAATAAATCTTTTTTTACGTATTCTTTTTGTGCAGGAGAAATTTCCATCACAAAATGAGTAAATTTTGCAAGTCTTCCATCGCTTGATTGGATTTGCATCCGCTCCATGATCACGTCATATTTTAGAGAAAGAACCTGTACAGCCAAAACCCTGCTTCACGGCACGACTCTTTGTGCAATCAAATCACACTGGATTCTTCCAACCGAGGAGAAAGTTAAGTGGCCATAAATTGGCTCTGATACAATTCTCAAGAAAACGAAATCCTTGCAGCTCATCCCAGAAACTTTTATTATTTTTGGTATCAAAACTTTCCTCTGCGGTGGTGCACTGCACCATAGCAAATCCTCGGAATTGCAGGTGGAGGCCAATTGAAGCAACACACGCTAACGTTCTTGCGCAAACGTTCTGAAGTTATCACAATATTCTCTTTTTTCTACCCGGTGAAGGTCCAGCTGACGCATCTAGAAGAATATCATACATTCACTCCACATTTCTTTATGCCTTGGAGATCTTCCATCTGACGCATGATACAGCCGAGCATTTGAAATTCTGAGCATTGAACACACGAATGTCCCTTGTGAATGGGATCAGTACAAAGGTATAGGCATAGTGGATGGAGAGAAGTGGCCGCGCCATCTATGTGCATTAATGTGAGCGGATTAAACGCGAAAATGCAACTTCATTCGCTTCCGATAGAGTGTGCTGCTGGTCCTTAGTTTCCGCCGCCTTGCTGTTCCTTTTGACTTGACCACAGGCAACCGTGTTCTCTGTTTCTCCTTCTGAGAGACGCCAGCGTGTTCTCTTTGGTTCTCTTTCGTTCACACTCACGCCCACGCTGCACTCGGCGACAGGACTGACAGGAGTTGTTCGTAATTTGTTCGTCAGCTGGTTTTGTTGGAACTTGTTGTGTTGCACCTCGTCGGGCGGTGAACGTTTTTGCGCAATGCCAAGCTTCAAATGTTTTGTGCCTGGTTGCAAAAGTGGTTACCGAAGCGATTCGACGCCAACGCACATGTTTTATCCTCCACATGATGAGGATCTTTTTTCAAAGTGGAAGAGAGCAATATCTCGATCCGACAAGGAATTATCACTGAAGTCTCGTGTTTGCCACAGACATTTCGACGAGAAACTTATCTTGAAAGAGTACACGTACCTGATCAATGGTGAAAATGTTGTTCGTCCAAGACATCGGTGGGCTTTGGATCTCAGCTTAACCCTGTGCCGCATATTTTTGAGGGCCTGCCCAGTTATTTATCGAAGCCAATAAAAACCAGAAAGCTGCCTTCCAAACGCATTGCAAAACTTGCGCAAGCACGAGTGCCTCGTGATTCGTTAAACATTTCAAAAACGTTGTCTGCTGAAAAAGCAACGAATTCAGACAAAGTTGGCAGGCCTGAGCCTCATTTTGATCAGCAGAGCTGCTCCTCAGCCGATGCAAAACAAGCCACTGGCTGTCCAGCACCTCTAAATCAAACAAAGCTGATCAAATCTTTGAGACAAAAACTGCGCTCAATGAAACAAACAGTGCTTCGATTGAAAATCCGCCTTCGCACCATTTCAAAGAAACTGAAAACGGCAGATGCATGTGAAGAGTGTTCTAAAATCACAGCCCTACCAGCAGTTCAGAGAACGGTTGTCGAGCACATGCTTCGGAAAAACAGTGTTTCAGAGAAGAGTTCCATGCGCTATGACCCCGGCTTCATCCTTCAATGCTCTCTCCTTCGGATCAAATCCCGCAAGGGTTATGATCACTGTGCCAATTATAATCTCTTGCCACTTCCCCACCCGTCAACAATATGCCGACTGTTGACCGGCTTGAAGTGTGACTTCAGAATTGACCAGAATGCCATCCACGCCATTGCTCAATCATTCTCAGGTGAAGATGACAGCACCAGATATGGAACAGTCATTTTCGACGAGATCAAGCTTCGAGAAGGGGTAAAATTCAACGCGGAAACCCTGCAGATTGAAGGCCTGGAAAATTTCGGCGATTTGTCAAGCAGTGCAGATGTGACCAGTTCTTTGGCGGACCATGTCTTGGCTTTCATGTTTGTACCGCTTAAGTCAACAGTTGTCCAGCCGGTCGCAATGTTTGCCACCAAAAATGCATGCAAGTCTGAGCGACTTGCTCAAATAATCATCGAAGTCATCATCCAACTGGAAAACGCCGGTGCCAGGGTCATTGGCTTTACATGTGACGGAAGCCAGACCAACAAGTCGGCCTGGAGAATTCTTGGCATTTCGGGGAAACAAGACAGCTTTTGCAACTCCTTCGAGAATCCTTGTGACCCAGGAAGACAGATAGGCATATGCTTTTTCAGACATCGTGCATGTCATGAAATGCATAAGAAACCATTTGCTGAGCGTCAAGCATGTTACATATTTGGGAAAGGCCGTGTGCTATGATTTTTACAAGGCTCTGTATCACGCTGACATGGGCAATGCAGGACTCAGAGTTTGTCGAAAATTGACGTATTCTCACATTTTCCCACAAACATTTCAAAAAATGAGCGTCTGTTTGGCTGTCCCAACTGCTCAGTTCTTCGGTGTCAAATGGTCTCAAGTATTTCAGAGAAAAGGACCCTCGACCTGAATCCCCATTTTATGGGTCTGAAGGTACTGAACTTTTCACGAAATATCTCAACAATTTGTTTGATGCTCTGAATTCAAAGCTTCCTAAAGATGGCTTTCAACCAAACAGCGCCAACCATCTGCTTCTTCAGGAGTTCGACACCTTGTTGCATGACCCCAATTTCTCTGAGCAGAATTCTTTCGCATCCGAAAGAACTCTGGAATCGCTTCGGGTGACAATTTCCAGCAGTTTGCAGGCAGCAGAATTTCTTCTTGCCACTGGGGGGTTTAAATTCGTCTTGATGGCGAAATTTAACCAGGACCCGCTGAAGAGGCACTTCGGCATTATTCGAGGAATGGGAGGAGACGATCACCCGACAGTCACTGAATACGCGCAACTTCATTTGTTGAGTTCGATATATATTCCAGTGAAAGGTGCTCTTTCTCGTTCCACGAACTGCCAGCGTGAGGTTGACGTCAACCTAGCCTCAACAGTGAGCGATATTCGACAGCTTTCGAAATTAAAACGTGCGAAATCAGAGGCTCGGAAAGAAGCTGCCAAAAGTGATTTGGCGGAAAAGTTCGCCTTCGCCGACAAAGCATTTGCCACCGATTTGTGCGCCGCCGACGTTTTCCCTTCCCTGCCATCCACCGTTCGCAACATCGTGCATGACCTCTGTGGTTATTTGATTCATACTGCTGAAAAGCGTCGGTGGATCAAATGTGACCCGTGTTTGTTTTCGATCCAAGCTTCGACCAGCCGGGACATCAGTTTCGACAGTGCTGCCTTGTCCCTTATCAAAGACAGAGGGAGTGAAATTGACAACCCGTGCCTGAAATACCCATCATCTGGTTTCCTGGGCATTTTTTCAACCATTGAGGATGTTCTGCAACAACATCTCAAAGAGCCATCTTCTTTGATATTTTCCAAGAATGGATGGACAGCATTTCGACAATTCCTGTTTTGGCAAGTGTCGGCTGCTCGCAAGAGCATGTGATGGATTTCCTGCCCCAACTGATATTTCTCTATCTGCGATGCAGATTGCACTTTCGTTCCAAGGAAGTCAATCGGGAACTAAAAGGATCAAAATCAGCACGGATGGCGAGAAAAATGTCCAAGATATCGAGTTGTTGAGAGAGTTGTAGCTGTTGCATCAAATCGAGGTGGGTAAATGTTATTCTGACATATTTTTTTTATTTGCCAAGAAGCTCGACATCACTTTTCCACTGAAATGATTCAGGGTGGCAACATCTTTCATGACTCATGACCTCTCGGAATTCACGGAATGCCGCTCAGGGCGTCATTTCGTAACAGGGCAGAACACGAATATTGCACCAAAAATACACCTGGGCCTATAAACTTAAAAAAATCTAGGAACTCTGTTCCTCATATCCTATCCGCCAGGGGATCTTGGGGACAGGGCTCCGGGTACCAAGGGTTCTGGCCCCTTGGAACCGGGGATGGGCTCCGCCCCAGACTTTCCGACTGGGCTCTCCTTATTCTTAGGTAATAAGAAATGTCCACTCCTGCGAAAACCTGAAACGATGCCCCTGAATGCAACCGATTTGCTGTATGCAACCGAAAAATCCTGCCGATATTTATTGTGCCAGGCAGACGTAAAAGCATTTCACCTGATTTTTAAAAATAGGCCATTGGAAATCCACCAACATCCACCGGTTCCTGGACCAGTCGGTGCTCGAAAACCCTGCCAATTTCCTGGCAAATCACAGATTTGTGTGCAAGAATCACGTGGCCGACTTGTCATTTGGTCTGGACCCAGAGAAAATCACCAAGGAGAATCGAGACAGCCCTGGAATTGGCCCTGTGTGAACCAATGCACTTTTGGATAGAAAATTTGAAAGCCATGACTTGTCCTTTCGGTACCATGTCAAGGAAGGCATCGGCAGGTTCCAAAAGTTCCGCATGTCCCTTGTTTCATCCACGTCCTCGCAATGCTGCCTCGTTATACATGGGAACTTGAGCACAGTGCTGCCATCTCGGTCGCGGGCACGGTATTTTCTGCTCCGCGCAATCACTTTATCTCCATCCACTGTGTTATAGGCATAACCCTACCATTCAATTATTGTAAGTGAGGCCTCTCGGCAAAAATGGAAAAAAAGAAGCCAAATATTTTTTTGGATGACCACACCTCGAATTTACCTGCGATTGCCTTCTTGAATTCTCACCGCACAAATTCTCCCTGCGAAATTTGCAGCCTGCTTCGAAATTTCGATTTTCAAAAATGTTTACCGTTTAATTTAGGGCAATCTGCAAACAAGCACAAAAATGTTTAACTCATGCTTCATAGAGAAAAGTCCGTGAGGGCAGACTCTCATCTTTGTGTCTGAGATATTAGCCAAACTTCGTCAAAGCCAATGAAGAATTTTTCCACTTTTTCACCACGCAATTATCTCAACTTGGGAGCAATTTTAAAAGTTACAGCACACTTCTGTAAAAATGTGCCCAAGTTGCCTGGATGATCAAAATATCTCTGCCTCATGGTATGACAGTGGTACAATATTGTATTTTTAAATTAGGGCCTACGGTGTCAGAAACTTTCCAACTTTTTACTCAGATAAACGTTTTTTCTTTCTGGAGCAAAAGTGAAATTTGACATCTCAGCCATATCCTAACTAAATTTTGATCACTAAAGTGAAAACCAGCAGCCTCTAGCTCTTGTGGTTTTGGCGCTGCAGCTGACAAAACTCTTACCTACTTTTTGCTCAAAATTGCTAAAGAATCCCTTCCGCAACTTGAAATTGGAGTTCATGAGATCCTTGTCTCGTTCGTTCGAATTGCGGAAAGGTCCATCAAAAAGATGCAAAATAAATATTCGGCCATGTTCCTCAAAGCCACTAACCCTGACCCTGAGCTTGAAAAAAGACCAATTTGATGCAAATATTTCTGCTGGAAAATTTTATTTCTACAAACAGCATTCCTTTTCCATCGCTGAGAAAAATGCATCAGAATGTGAAATTGGCTATTTTCAAGCAGAGGGTTAGGGTTACTGGCTTTGGGGAATACGACCAATTATGTTGTTTTTTTGACAGGTCATTTGACGTTCTTCTCATTCCATTCGCTTCTGACAACTTTGGTCTCGGAATTTTATGAAATCTGTTTGCCGGTTAAAATTTTGAACATAACATTATTCTGTGCAACATCACATTAATCATCCCGAAATTTGGAACATTGTCTTTTATTGTAGAGATTGTGTTGATATTATATTCTTGTTTACATCAAAGCCACTTTCATGCCAAAACAAGTGAATTTTTCAGCTTGAGATTGTGTGCAGTGAGGACTGTGTTGCTCTTTTGTATTTTGATTTTTATCAACCAGCTGTACCTAACTGATGAATTGTGAAATAAGATGCAATGAAAGATCATTTTGTTTTTTATACAAATGTCTGCACTCGTCTTCTTTTCTCACTTGTTCCATTCGATCTGCTCCAGTCCATCTTAAGTGCTGGGATAGAATGAGCGAGAGGTGACATTTGGTCTTGAATGGTCCCAAGATGGTAGACAATTTAAGTTATTGAAACCAGCCTTACACAAAATCCCAAATTGATTCTTACGTTTGGTTCCCATAAAGTGTAATGGTTGCAACACTGGCGGCCATATTCCCCATTGCAACTCACCCTCAGGTGCCACCCAATAACCAATTCAATGGACAGATTTGTGTTGCGAAAATTTCATTTCTATGCACGACGCTTATTCCTTTTGCATTGTTGGAAAAATGCATCCCTCTGTTGAATTGGTTATTGGGAGGCACCTTAGGGTGAGTTGCAATGGGGAATACGGCCGTGGATCTTGATCCAAAACAAATTCTATGAGGTCGAACCATTATGTATAGTGGCGACGGAAAAAGATAACTCATACATGTGTTTTTCCCTTTTAACTGTTGCCTCCGAAACTTTTTTCTTTTTACTCTTATGCATTTGGTAGAAATTAAAGCGCCAAATTGCAACCGAGCTTTCTAGAGGTGTCAGATTTTGACATTAGTGATGAAAGAGGATCTTTTATTTCTACAGCATGGAGTTTTTGCTAAAATCTCAAGATTAGAAATTTTTCACATGTATGGGTTATCTTTTTCCGCCGCCAGTATACCCTGGGAAGTCACGATACGACCTTATGGATGAGTGAAATGCGATGCATTCGGGGCCAAAATGTTCTTTTTTCATTTTTGACTGAATGGCTTCACATTACAACACTGTGAAGAAAAATTGAAATTCCAACTGCAAGTGTGAAAATTTTGGTCAAAAATTCTGTTCGATTCATGCCTGCAAAATTTTTATCATTCCAACCCCGGAGAGATTTGGTTGAACTAATGCTGCGGCATAAATTGTGTCCCTGCCCCACCGCTGCAGAAAAAAGTGAGGTCGGGTCATAGTTTATGCCGAAGTATTAGCAAGACCTCAACCAAATCTCCCCGGGGCAATTTTTCTTCCTTGGTCCGTCGCCATTGACATATTGGTGCAGTGTCTCCACAAAAGAAATAAGCGCAATCTATGTGCCCACTTTCTGTCTAAATTCAAAAACATACACCTGTGCAGTGAAAATGGAGGAGAAAACAGGTGCCAACTCCACGAATACATTACAATCATGAATCACGTCACGTGGATTTTTTTTTTTGAATGCATTTATCTCCGAATAAAGTTTTGATGGCTTTTTGCTTTTATGTGACACTCCAAAGAATCTGACCGCAGTGTGCCGTAAATGTCGAAGCAGAATTTCATGCCAACGAACAGCTGGTTCCATTCACAACAATCTGCTTTTGGTCGGGTTGAAAGAGAGCGGTGATTTTATCATCCAAATCATGCCGGAGTCCGGAGTTCATAATTCAGTTGATTGCAAATTACAGACAATAATAGGAAGCAATGCGCTATTGTAAATACGTATGTATAGGGTGTTTTAGGCATTTTCCTTTTTTCAATAAATTCTCAACCCAGGATCCATACATTTGAAGACGAAAAAAGGATATTTGCAGCATTTTTTCGAATGATATGCAAAATTTCTGATGAATTCGTAGCAACACATATCCAGATGCGATAAAATAGTTTCCAGAGGTTTGCAAACAGCTAGCAGCCGGATTCTCTGAAGAGGAGGTGGTCTAACCGACTGTTAATTTCTTCTCTTTTTACTGGACCAGTTGCTCCTGAATGGTGGGTCTCCTTCCTGCTTTTTTCTCCAAAAGAAGGCATGTTTGGCATCTGTGTTTTCTGTTGGTGTTGGAGGGTGGAAATGCTCACTAAACTTGCCATGCGAGCACCTTTTGTCGATTTATATTTTTACATACTTGCTAAACCTTGAAACATTTCCATTGGATTCTGCTTGGCTGGGCACGGCTTAGTAAGAGGACAGACACGCCGTCTTTCTTGTTCCAGGACAGATTGCCCCAACACCTTTCAAGCAAGTGCAATTGTCTTGAAAGATAAATGAACAAAAATGATTATGGACGTTGAACACCTGTTCCTCAAAACATTCGAAATGTCAAGCAATTGTGTGGCCGGCCTGGGTAAAAGCCACCTGGAAGATCACAAAAAGAAAGGGCATCGTGGTTGATCAAATTTCCAGAAATCTCAACTTCGTTTCTGTCTGTCCCCCTCACATTTCATCAGTTGCCACATGAGAGGGAGCCCGATGATGGTGGCAAGACGAACCTGCAATTCCTGGTACGGGATCAACCACAAACAAGCAGAAAATCCCTCTGTTCGGAAATCATAATAATTGAAAAAGGTTGTTAAGCACCATTCCGTCGGAAACCAGCACTGAAAACTGTTCAACTCTACAAGTGAAAAGAATGCAACCTTTCTCAACTGGAAGATCACGTTATCCTCCTCAAGCAACAATGGCTTTAGCAAGGCCACTTGCCAGAGCTATCCCAGGAATTCCCGTTAGATTTAACGATTCTCTGCCACCAGATTGTCTGCAACAATTCAGCCATCTTTAGAACTGTTTTAATAAGCCGGCGGATGGGGTAACCACCCCACCCCCTTCCAGTGGAAAATATCATTTTGGTCGAATGTTTTGCAAAAACTGCAATTTTGCATGTAAAAAGAACTCAAAATTTCAAATTTAAGTTCTTTGGGACACCACCCCCAGACTCCCTGCCAGGGTCTTTGCCCTTTGGAACCCTGCTGGGGCTCTCCAAACCCTGGCGGCACACCACCTTCCCCCTTTGCAGAGGGTTAAATCCACTGATGGTCGTAAAAGGGTTTGAAAACGACTGAAAATGACAAGACGAAGCAAAAAAGTATGCCCATAAACATACCACCATGAATTGCAGTCTGCCAGTTCTGACTGAGATGCAAAAAAAATTGTTGTCTTTGGAAAACAATGGTTGCAACGGAGTCAAACAACATGGGAAATCACATTGCATGGGTACTTAAAATGCAGAAAGACATTGTGCTCCGTATGCTGATTTCAATTCTCTTTGTTCATTTTACGATCAAGCCAATCAATAAATTCAGTTGATAAGGGTGGGATATTAAGGAAGTGGATTTGTGATGAAATCTCCAAATTCATGACTTTCCACCTTCAAAATGTTACTCATAATTTTCACAAGATGTTACCCATTCTGTTCAGCTCCTGCTGTGCTGCAGCGTGTCTGTTTTTAGTTCTGGTCAAGTGATTCACTGTGAGAGTGAATCTTTCATCAAAAAGTCACTCCTGCACAAGTAAATAAACATCGCAGTGGTGCTCAAAGTGCTCTTCTTTTTGGGGACCAGCACCACAGTCCATGATGATGTTGCTGACCTGTCAGTCATCATTTTGTCCTCAGGGAGGGTGATTTCTGCCGCTCAACAAGAAGTGCACAATCTACCAACGAGGTTGCTGAGGGTTAGATTTAATTATGCCATGCTTATCAAAGTTTTAGCCTCTCAAGAGCCACCCTATCTGTATCGGAAGTATCAGAATAGTGCCCATCACCACACCAATCGGAACAAAAACAATTTTGTAATCCCCAAGCACAGGACTTCAATGTTTGAGGGCTCTTTCTCATATCTTGCACCAAAAATCTGGAATGCAATCCCTCCGAATATCAGTAACTCTGTTATTTTTTTAGAATTTTAGCAAAAGCTTGAAAGCTTTTTATCATTGCAACCTGATGCCACTGTAATGTTTTGATTGTTTGATGTCAACATGTTGTTTCTGTTTGGTCTATATTCTGCTTGAATGTAAGGAAAAACATCATGTAAACTCCGCCATGTTTATTTGTGCCATTGCTAAATGAACAAAAGGCGTAAAATAAATAAATAAATATGTGCCTAAGTGGGGACCTGGGGGAACTGACAATGACACTGCTGGTCTACAACAACATCGTCGATGGTGCCCCTGCTCTGGTAGAAACGGACTCAACTTTGATACCCGCTGGCGGATCCAACCCCTCGCGGTGGAACATGGTCAGTTGTGAGGCCTCGGGCAGCACCGTCTTGACTACAAGGGGTTTAGCCCCTTTGCAGTGGGACTGGTTCCTCAGAGGTCGGATCAAGTTCAGTTAATTTTGGATGCAAAATCATTTTGCAAGGAAAAAATTTTAGGGTATTGTTCCACTGAAGGGAGTGGCAGCAAAACTGACCGCCTGTTGGATCTGCCCCTGTTAACACGTGGCAAAAAAGGGAGAGCTAGACCATCGAAATGTGTGATATCCAACACTTCGCTATGCTTTTTGCATCAAATGTGCCACTGTGCCCAATTTTCTATTGTTGATAACCAAAAATAACATCAGGGGAATGGGTGAAAATTTCAGTTGGGCTATTTTCCAAGTTGGGGAGATTTTGGTTGCTGGGCCACTGAAATGGGTGCATAGCATAAATGTGAACTTCCATATGCTCCCATTGCTCATTCGTTAAATTTCAGGAATCAAGGAAATTTCTGCACCTGGTAAGAGCCCCGAAAAATGCTAAATTTGTGGTTATCTGTGACACCATTTGAGGTGGAGAAAAGAACGTTTTGTCCTTGTATTTAAGTCGACCAAAATGGCCGAACGTGGCAGTTCATCCACATGCTGTGCAAACTCATTTCAGAAGCCCAGCAACCAAAATACCCAAAATCAGCCCAATCTGAAAAATGGTCCAACTGAAATTTCTGCCCAGCATATCACCGAGGACCACTGCATGTTTTCCATAGAGTTTGTCCAAAAGAACCCATTTGCAAAAAATGGTTCCTGTATCGAAAACCCAATGTGCCCCTGAGCTTCCCCAAAACGCAAATTTTGGGTACTTCGCGGCTCCATATCTGGGAAATGGAGGATCGGAGCAAATTTTGTCACTGAATAATTTTTGTTCCTGTTGTCATGCGGAACACTTCAGTGAACACCCTACCCTGTATTTCTATAAATCTTCGGCAGAGAGCAACTATTTATGAAAAATTGCCTCAAGATTTTATAGGCTTTCAAAGACACCAAAATGACTCAAAAAGACCCATGCACAGACAGACGCGGTGTATGTCAAAAGTACGTACCATTTTTCTGCTGCATGAAAATGGCAGAAGTGTTTTGATTGTTTTTCAGCTGAAATGAAATTGTGCTCTCTTCTCGGTCTGCGCAAAAAATGGTTCTTTGGTTGCATCTGGTTTTCTTGCAGCGACTGTTTCCGTTTGGGATGTTTGGTGCACTGTCTGGAAAACCTTCTTTTTTCGTTTGAAAAACGATTTCGTTGCTGATGGCAAAAGTGCTGTCCAAATCAACTTGCAGCTTGAAATTGTTTTTGATGATTACAATTTTGCGAGTTCACTCCAAGGAAACATCTGCACAAGTTTTGGTAGCGATAGGCGGTCATCAGTGGTGGATGACCATCTGCTCCAGAAAGGATGCCCCCATCACTGCCACCCTCCTTGTGAGCATGACTCTCCTGATGTCAATTTGTGCTTGTTTTTGCTCATCTCGGTATTCTCGTCACCCATCATGACCTGACTTTATTTGATTTGAGATGGGGGTTTATTTATAATTCAGTGCACAGTTTTTGGTTGGAATCCCTGGCAGCTCTGCTGAGACCTCCACCTTTCAATTTCTTTCTCAAGACGAGGTGCTCAATTCGGGTGGCAATTTCCTCGCTCGATGAGGACATTCGTGGTCATGTGGGGTTAGCATGCTCCCTTAAATTCGCACAGCCGCTTCCATACATTGCAGTCAGCAAGCAAATCAGTCTCACAACCTCTCTAATGCGGCATTTGTTCGGCAGTGAAAGTGCCAATGATTGCTCTTTTTCTTCAACCGAAAAAATTACTTGAAAGCAGTGCTGCAAACACTCAAAAGCAAGACAGTCACTGCAAGAAAACCAGACGCAATCCACGAACCATTTTTTGCACAGACCGAGAGGAAAGAAAAGTGCACAATTTGAGCTGAAAAACAATCAAAACGCATCTGTCATTTCCATGCAGCAGACATCGGTACGTACTTTTGACATGCATTGATGAGATCATTCTCTTTTCTCGTATTTTTCTTTTTGGCGTTCTCTTTCAGCAAATCATGCATGTTTCTTTTAAACGCGTACTGAGAGGACAGGCCAATACATGTATGAAGGAACCAGGTCACCTAAACACAATAAAAAAACTTCCCATTTTCCAAACCAACCACGCACGGAAAGATTTATTATCATTTTATCTGAACCGAATTGTGGCACCAATCCGATTGAAAATCTTTCCATTCCCTGGAAGGTTGAGGCCATTTTGGCTGTGACTTTGAGTTTAAATGAATTTCCAGTGAAAGCCTTCTGGTGTGGTTCTGTGCATGTGCTATTTCTGGCATGTGTGGGAGTGCCATGAAAAACAGCTTTTCTGCAAAATATTGGCTCTAATAAAAACCTGAAGTGATAGGCAATTGAACATAGTTTTTTTTGGCGATTTCACCACTAATACCAAAACGTTTTTTGTACATGAAAATAAAAATTCCTTTTTCATCCAGCAGGTCTTTGGCGTTTCATAAGCCTATTTTCGACTGTCTCCCACAAGATTTTGTGCTAAAATAAATAAGAAACCTGTCTTTTATTTCAGTTCAATTGTGATATTGTGCTGATTGTGCATAATCATTAACAAGAAAAATTCAATTGGGTACAAATGTCGAAAAAAAACAACAAAAGAGAGGCAGGAAAATAAATACGAGGCTGAGTCAAAAAGTTTCGGAATGACCTCACAATATTTTTCACAAACTACTGATCAAAGTTATTTCTTAACACATTCATTAACAGTTTAAATAAAAATGGACACTTCAGATGTCCACCAGGTTTTGATCAAC
>JASGXE010000676.1:0-40323 GCA_030068105.1 Sinentomon sp. SZTP_YWyxl
AAGAGGAGGTCGCCAAATGCCTAAAAAACGTGGTCCCCAAATGTCAAAAAAATTTGAAAATTTTGTCAAAAAAAGTGTAAAAATTGCCAAGGCGAAAATGAAAGAGGAGGTCGCCAAATGCCTAAAAAACGTGGTCCCCAAATGTCAAAAAAATTTGAAAATTTTCTGTCAAAAAAAAGTGTAAAAATTGCCAAGACGAAAATGAAAGAGGAGGTCGCCACACGCCTAAAAAACATAGTCTCCCAAAATCGGAAAATTTTATTTTTGTCTCATCTTGATTTTATTTAAATATGTATCAGCTTATGACATAGCTAATCTTTTAAGGATTCCGAAAATATCTCCAGTTTCTCTCCAGCTATCTCTGTTTCGGAGATACAGAGGGAAATGTGTGTGTCATTTTTGACCTGCGACGAGTATTTCTTTGTGACGAGTATTTCTACGTGACGAGTATTTCTTTGAGAACACTCGGTGCCTGCTATTGAAACATGACTGCCTACAGATGGGTGTTTTTGAGCAATAGGTACCTATAGAATGAAAAAGGTGGGCCTCAAATACTGGCACGGAGAGTTTTCATGTTGCGGTAGCCGCTTCATGTCAGACCTATTCTTTTATGCCTGGTTGGTTTTTATCCATCAAATTTGAAAATGACCATCACAGGGTGCTTGTGCGTGAATATCTAATCCAGAAGAACAATAATTGTGGACATTTTATCCGTTCAGAGAACCGCGTTTCCATCCACATTTCGTTCAAAAGATGAAGTTATTGTTTGTCGGAAACGACAATACAATACGAATACGGTCTTTCGAAAGCATTGGGCCACAGGATTGTTATTTTTGAAGCACCGGGCAATGGATCTCGCAATTGCATGAGCGCCACGAAACAACCTTATGCCACAAAATGCATAATGCAGCGCGAAAGACATCAGGAATACCATTTTCCCGAGTTTCATATGTCACAAAAACGTCTAAATTTTCTGATGTGGTCAAAAGGTGACTGGCTGATTGACAAGAGGAGGCCCAAGTTGCGCTGATGCGTGATGAGATCGCATGACTGGGAGTAAAACGTTGGGTGTGGAAGAATCAAGCAGGAATAATGCAGATATTACCTCGTGTAAGTGATAACCCATTCGTATTTTGCCTCCTCACTTTGGCATTTTCCAAACTTTTCTTTCTGTCCAGCAATTGTCAAACTTTTCCGCTTCCGTAACATATTTCCCCGAATATATGCCTCCATGAATTATTGAAGTTGTGCGTCTGCATCTGCATCTGCATCTGCCTCCGCCTCCGCCCCCTCCTCACCTCCGCCTCCGTCTCTGCCTCATCCTCTGTCTCGCATACTTAGACAGAGACACATACAGAGACGCATACAGACACGCATATAGAGACGCATACTGAGATGCATACAGAGACGCATACAGAGACGCATGCAGAGACGCATACAGAGACGCGTACAGAGACGCATACAGAGAAGCATACAGAGACGCATACAGAGACTCACGCAGAGACGCATACAGAGACGCATACAGAGACGCATTCAGAGACGCATACAGAGACTCATACAGAGACTCATACAGAGACGCATACAGAGACGCATACAGAGACGCACACAGAGACGCAACAAGACCAACAGAGACGCAAAGAGACGCATAAGAGAAGCAACAGAGACGCAAAAAGAGACGCATACAGAGACGCATACAGAGACGCATACAGAGACGCATACAGAGACGCATACAGAAACGCAAACAGAAACGCACGCAGAGACGGACACAGAGACGCACACAGAGATGCACACAGAGACGCAGACAGAGACGCATACAGAGACGCATACAGAGACGCATGCAGCGAAGCATACAGAGACGCATACAGAGATGCATACAGAGACGCATACAGAGACGCACACAGAGACGCACACAGAGACGCATACAGAGACGCATACAGAGACGCATACAGAGACGCATACAGAGACGCATACAGAGACGCAAACAGAGACGCATACAGAGACGCATACAGAGACGCATACAGACGCATACAGAGACGCATACAGAGACGCATACAGAGACGCATAGAGACGCACACAGAGACGCACACAGAGACGCACACAGAGACGCATACAGAGATGCATACAGAGACGCATACAGAGACGCATACAGAGACGCATACAGAGACGCATACAGAGACGCATACAGAGACGCATACAGAGACGCACACAGAGACGCACACAGAGACGCATACAGAGACGCATACAGAGACGCATACAGAGAAGCATACAGAGAAGCATACAGAGACGCATACAGAGACGCATACAGAGACGCATACAGAGACGCATACAGAGACGCAAACAGAGACGCATACAGAGACGCACACAGAGACGCACACAGAGACGCACACAGAGACGCACACAGAGACGCAACAGAGACGCATACAGAGACGCATACAGAGACGCATACAGAGACGCATACAGAGACGCATACAGAGACGCATACAGAGACGCATACAGAGACGCATACAGAGACGCATACAGAGACGCATACAGAGACGCATACAGAGACGCATACAGAAACGCACACAGAGACGCACACAGAGACGCACACAGAGACGCATGCAGCGAAGCATACAGAGACGCATACAGAGACGCATACAGAGGCGCATACAGAGACGCATACAGAGACGCAAACAGAGACGCACACAGAGACGCACACAGAGACGCAGACAGAGACGCACACAGAGACACACACAGAGACGCAGACAGAGACGCAGACAGAGACGCAGACAGAGACGCATACAGAGACGCATACAGAGACGCAAACAGAGACGCAAACAGAGACGCATACAGAGACGCATACAGAGACGCATACAGAGGCGCATGCAGACACGCGTACACAGACGCATGCAGAGACGCATACAGAGGCGCACACAGGCACGCACACAGAGACGCATACAGAGATGCATACAGAGACGCATGCAGAGATGCGTACAGAGACGCATGCAGAGACGTTTACAGAGACGCATACAGAGACACAAAGAGGCGAATACAGAGACGCATACAGAGATGCATACAGAGACGCATACAGAGACGCATACAGAGACACATACAGAGACGCATACACAGACGCATACAGAGACGCATACAGAGACGCATTCAGAGACGCATACAGAGACGCATAGAGACACACACACAGAGACGCATACAGAGACGCACACAGATACGCATACAGAGACGCATACCGAGACGGATACAGAGAGACGCATACAGAGACGCATAAAGAGATGCATACAGGGACGCATATAGAGGCGCATACAGATACGCATACAGAGACGCGTACAGAGACGTTTACAGAGTCGCAAACAGAGACGCATACAGAGACACATAAAGAGACGAATACAGAGATGCATGCAGAGGCGCATATAGAGGCGCATACAGATACGCATACAGAGACGCATGCAGAGACGTTTACAGAGACGCAAACAGAGACGCATACAATACATAAAGAGACGCACACACAGACGCGTACAGAGACGCATACAGAGACGCATACAAAGACGCATACACAGACTCATAGAGACGCAGAGCCAGACTCTCGCACTGGCCCTCTCTCTCTTGAACCTTTCTTCAATGAAAAAATCTCCAAAAATCCACCTAATCTTTGTCGATGATTGAAATATTATTCTGCTGCTTCAGAATATCCCTGCGCTGCATAACCCCATCTGCCCATTTTCGAGCACGCTGTCGTTACGCAATAGGTCTCTGCCTGACGACAGCAGGGGGTGTAGACGCGCAGTTCTGAATTGCAGAATTGAACAATGGGGGTATATTTTTCTGACTTTGGAGCGATCACAGCACATTCGGGTGCGTTGCCTCCAAAGAGATTTACGACCTCTGTGACAAATGAAGATGAGCGAAAAATATCTTCAGGAAGAGGACAAAGGATCGCATTTTTGAGAGCAGGTAGAGGCCGATCCTAAAGCTGTAGTCCGTCAGGATGGCTCTGTTTTGCATCAAAGCTCCTCTTTGATGTCTCAAACTTTAGACGTCGCGCTCTTGGTCAAGTACAGTGGTGCCCAAAATCCGCGGCGTTGCGCACCAAAAAGTTAAGTCATTTCGAGTTCAGTAAGCTTAGAATTTTGATTTCTTAGCTATCCATGGGAATGCATGTTAAGTTGGCAACCACTTTCTGCTGTCCGAAATTCGAGAGGTGGGCATTTTGTCTACAATTTTTGGGGAATATATGACGTCGACCCTGTAACGACATTTTTGCTGCAGTGCAGTGTTTCTGAGGCACAGGGTTTGACATGGCACGACAACTTTGTTGAAGCAATCTTGGTTGGAGAAGCCATCATTGACCATGTGAAGGAGAGTTGGTAGCAGCTTTGTAACGGGGCCCGTACAGATCCCGTATGGGACCAATATGGATGGTGTGACATGGATTTAAACATGCGTTCTCAGTCTCGGAAGACCGGATGACGGAAGACAATGTCCCCACCATTTTAGGAAGACAGGCGACCTTAAATGTTTGTTCCTCGCCATAGTTTGTGTTTCAGTGTCGAGTTAAAAACAAGCTTTGAAAGTAAAAATTTTGAGTTGCAGAAAGTCAAAATTTTGAGCTGCAGAAAGTCTAAATCATGTTTCTCAGCTTCATATCTCTTTGTGCATTCCCTCCGAGGTGGACCATTGGACAAGCACTGGAGGCAGAAATCATCAAGTGGCACAGGATTAACTACAACACAGTCTGTTTCGGACACAGTCTGTTTCTGTTTCTGGAACTAATTCTCCATCCTTTCCTGTAACTTCAGGTGTTCCTCAAGGTAGTGTGTTGGGCCCTCTTCTATTCCTCATCTTCATCAATGATCTTCCTGACGTCATAACTTCTTCAAGAATAATGCTATTTGCT
The DNA here is from genome assembly GCA_030068105.1 of Sinentomon sp. SZTP_YWyxl. Classification (NCBI taxonomy): domain Eukaryota; kingdom Metazoa; phylum Arthropoda; class Protura; order Sinentomata; family Sinentomidae; genus Sinentomon; species Sinentomon sp. SZTP_YWyxl. The sequence goes on from JASGXE010000676.1 coordinate 4,889, forward strand.
GATGACTGCGTCCTCTACAAGATTATTCACTCTGTTTCTGATGTCGTCTTGTTGCAAGATGATCTTGCTTCCCTTGACTCGTGGAGCCTTCATTGGGGCCTTGGCCTGAATGGATCAAAATGTGCCCATGTCAGGTTCTCAACTAAATTGCATCCTCTTCAGTCTTCTTATGCTCTTCCTTCGTCAGGTACAACATTATCAACCTCATTGTCCTGCAAATACCTTGGTGTGACACTTTCATCTGATCTGTCCTGGAAACTACACATTACCAACATTGCACGCAATGCCAATTTTGCTCTTCTCAAAATTCGGCGTCTTTTCAAATCCTGCTCACCTTCAACCAAGGAACACTTTATATTTCACTTGTCCGTCCACTTCTCGAATATGCCTGCATAATCTGGGATCCGTACCAAATCTCCCTCGTTGATGAGCTTGAAAAAATTCAGCGTAGGGCTGCTCGTTTCGTCAAGAATGATTTTTCTCGCCATTCAAGCGTGACTTCGATGCTTTCCTCTCTGAACTGGCCTCCACTCTCCGATAGGCGTTCTCAGTTTAGGTTGTCAGCTCTAAGTAAGATTTTTACTCATAATGGTGGCTGGTCATGTCTATCTGAAACCCTTGCTCTTCCCGATTACTTTGGTCGCCATGACCATACTTCCAAGATCCGCTTTATCAACCTTCTAAAAACATTTTTAAGTATTCTTTCATTCCCAGAACCATTGTAGACTGGAATCGTCTATCCCAGAATTCGGTGGATTCCTTTCTGACTCAACCCTTTTCCTGAAGTTCCTCATCTGTTATTTTCTCTGGCAATCGTAGTGAAAACTACTCTTATCTCCTAGGGGCCCAAATTAGACCTGATTAGATTCGATCCGGTGCATTACGAGGGGTTGATAAAGATGAGGTCAGGGAACGGGTCAGTGACTCATGCCCAGACCTAAGCCGGGAACCTGCCCGGAGTCGGCGGCCATGTTGGTGGCCCCCCTCTGCGTGGTCAGTGCAAACCTTTTTCACGCAGCTGGGAAGAGGGAGTGTGCGTACTGCTGGCGAACGCCGCTGGTGCTTCCGTGACTCCCTGCGCTAGTTAACCGGCAGTTGTCGGACAGCGCTATCGCCGCGCGACTGACGCAAGGCGAACCCATTCCCCCCGATGTAGTGCTCCGGAAAGACTACCTACTACCCAGGAACCTATATGTGGGTCTAACTGTGTTATCTTCTACTTCTTTTTCTTCTATCAATCTCATGTTGTTGGCTTTGTTTCTTCATTCGTCATTTCCCTACCTTCTTCCTTTTCTCTCACCTACCTATGTCTAACTTTTATTCGCTTTTTGCATATTTTCATTTGAGATTGCGAATGGGTATGTTTGTGGTGTGCTGTGTGCTGGTTAATGCTGCAGGCTTGATGCTGATGGTAGGGGAGGTCTTGTTTGGGTCGCGTGTGTATGACTGTTGTGTGCCTGTATTGAATGCTATATGACTAGGCCCCGTCCACATTCCGATGATATGTCCTATATCTACCCTCCTCACCCCTCCTTCCTTTACCTACCCTTTCCTATCCTTCGAATTTGCAGCCGACGGTCGCGTGTCCTTCCCTTCCCTCCCTTCCCCTTCCCAGGTATATGATGACATTTGCTGTCATATGTGAGAACTTGCTGTTTCCATTGACGATTGCCTCGTGGCATAATAACCTGCTGAAAGCAGCGTCTGATACCTATACCTATACCTATCAATTTATTTTGGGTAGGGTTTTTTTTTCGTTTTATTTTCTCGCATTCGTGCTCCGCAAGCATGGGCTCTGGATTCCCGAGATGTGTTCCCTTGCCGTGAATTTTTCCGACTAACAGGGGAGCTCAACTCTGTGCCGGCATCTCTCAGCCTCCTTCAGTCGTTAACCTGAATTGATAGATGTGCTGGAAAAATGAAATCTGTACCAAAATCTTTTCAGTATTTCACGATCTCTGCAGAGCTCAGCCAGCAATGCAGCATGGGTGATACGAATGTGAATTCGTCAAAAAAATGAATTTCGCATTCTCGCTTTTGCGTAAGTTTAAAAAAAATTAATTTCGGCTCCACCATAATATGCAGGCTATCAGCAATTGGCATCGCTTGTGGGTGTGCTTATCATAACGTTTATCACACGTGAATATGCAGATAGTGGGGGGGCCGTTGTGGGCTCAATATTCTCTCAAAAACATGTCTAATGTCGCCGAATTTTTGTGCAAGTCGTCCAAAGTTGGCCTTGCCGTCCAAATTCAGCCTTTGCCGTCCTGGGAACATTGATCCCATGTTCCCCCTTTTTTACACCCCTGATTTTTACCACCTAGTTTTTTCCACTTTTGTGTGTATTTTTTGAGATTGTGATTGGGTATACATGAGGAAATGAGTGTTAGAGTTTGCACAGGTTGGATCTTGCTGGTTGTGTTTGTGTGTGTGTCTGCTTGGGTGTCTGAAGTGATTGCTATATGACTAGGCCCCGTCCACATTCCGATGATCTCTTCGCGGTCCTTTCCCCTCCTTTTCCCTTTACCCCTCCTTTCGATAATGCAGCCGACTGTCGCGTTCCCTTCCCATCCCTTCCCTGGTATATGATGAACCTCTGCTGTTCACAATTGATGATTGCCTTTATGGCATGAAAACCTGTAGAACAGAGTAAATCTGATACCGATACCGATTTGGCATATAGGTAGAGTGCAGACCCATAGATAGTTAACGTAAAATTCAGTTTGCCTAATTGGTGATTTTCTTTTCCATTCTTGCACGAATCGAATCAATTGAATTTTATGACTTAATTTGTGACTTTATAATTTTGGACATGGTTTTTTTTGGTGACCATGATGTCACTTTTTTGCAATTTGACAACTGTGACGAACCACTGGATGGAGATTTATATTTTCTTCATGAAAACGACGACTGCTGAAATGGTATGTTTTTGTTACGGTTTTTTTTTCTTCTTTCTCCCGCCTTGTTGCCGTACCATTTTTGCACCTCCATCAATCATTCTCCCTTTTGCACCCACACCCAAAAACCAAATCTGGGATGCAATGTGGAATATCGGCCCGACTTCTCCCACTTGGGGGACTGTTCTTTTTATTTTCACGGCGCGGTTACTCCGATTCATCGGATTTGCGGTTGCGCCGGCAGTTTTTTTTTTATAACCATGGTAATTAATTAGCCAAGAAATAGGCAGGTAGGTACCTATACCTGTCTGAAAAGGACAGAGCCTTATTCTGTTTCCTTGCAATCTCATGTCCAGGGCTGCAAAAAGTCGTTTGGAGCCCTGGAGCACGGATTTTGGAGCCTGGTCAAATTTTGGCCGAAGAGCTTTTTTTTTTGCTCGTCAGCTTTCTGCCCGATTCTGTCCCAAAAATTAAAGTTCCCGTGTCGCTTGCCGATTTGCATCTCTTTTCCATCCCGGACGAAAAAGTTGGAGAGCTTTTTTTTTTTGCTCTCCAGCCCAATTTCGGTCCCGGTCGGCCCACAACGGTCCCGGGAGCAATGCTCCCGTGCTCCCGACTTTTTGCAGCCCTGCTCATGTCTTTGGTTTGTCTGATATTTTAAACGCCTTAATGAATACCTACTACTGTACTGTAGCTGCAACACTAATTTCCAACCAACCCTCAAAAATTATTTGGTGATATTCCTACCTTTTATCCTGCAATAAGAATCCTGAAATCTCTTTTTTGGTCCCCAACTGATGCATTGGAGGTTGCTTCAACAATAAAGCAGTTGAAGCCCAAAGCCTCATGTGCGATGGATGGGATATCTGTCTTGATGCTAAAGCGCATTGCAAATGATATAGCCACTCCACTAGCCCACCTTTTGAATGGGATGTTTATATCAGGTTGTTATCCGAGGGTCTTTAAGGAGGCAAAAATTATTCCCATATTTAAGAAGGGGGATAAAGCCGACCCTTCAAATTACCGGCCCATTGCAATATTGCCATCCTTGGGTAAAGTAGCTGAAAAAATCATCCATAAACGCCTGCTAGCTTTCATTAAGTGAGAAAATATCATCAATACTGATCAATATGGTTTTAGGGAGGGGCGGTCCACTACCCAAGCTACCGCCCAGCTGGTTACTTTAATTCAAACAAACCGTGACATTGGTCACCGACGTGAATCATTCCACATCTTTTCTGACCCAGATGCTATCAATACCTACTGATCTGGGTAGTCTCTTCTCATGGCGTCACATCATACTTGGTTTCAACCACCTATTCTGCCATAAAGGTCATCCGCCACCCATCAAATTCCCTCCGTTTCCACTTCATGCCCTTTCACGTTCAGACTTAGAGCTCAGCAGCACAGAGTTCAACATGGATCCAACTTAATTTTCAGTCCACCCTGTACTTCATACAATCTATGCTTATCTGCTTTGCCAATTCTGATAAGACCTGGTTTTTGCTTCCATCAACAGTCAAATCAGATAACACCTCAATCAGAGATACCAGTCAACTCCACTGAGCATTCAGCTATTCAGTCCTACTTCAACATTCTCCAGTGCCATATCACCTTTGTTTTTAACCTTTTTCATCCAGTTTTAACTCCACCACATTCTTCAGTTCATCAATTCGTCCATTTGTCATCTCATCTCTCCATCGATCTCTTTGATATTTTACACCTGAAGAAGCACCCCGTGAGGGTGTGAAACTGTTGTGTTCCAGATAACCTCTACGAACGGAAAAGGCGAATCAAATTCGACATGGTAAATTTAATTCAACCCGTTCGTGGTGCACGTGCTTCAATTATTGTTAAAAAAAGAACGAAAAGGTGCAAAGGCATGCACCAACAGGGAATTGACTAAAACGCTGAACCAACTTTTCTTGCTTGTCATGCTTTTTTAACTATGTTGGGGGCCACAGGCAGTAAAAGCCATTGGGCGTGGTAAACCCCGGTCAGACATGCATCATTTTTTTGCCTCGGCAATTACCACGACAACAATCAAAGTCATGTTGTTTCACCGAGGCAGCATGCATCTTTTTGTGTTGAGATTAGCCAGATTTTGTGATGAGATTTTGTGATGAAAATCAGATTTTGTGTTGAGATAATAGGTGCATCAATTTCGGTCAATCAGCGCAGCAAAATTACAATGTGATAAGATTTTTCATCATTGAAAAACAACAGAAACTTTCATCAGGTTAGGAAAATAAATACAGAAAAGCGAAAAATCAGTTAGTTGGCATTCCTGGAAGAACACGAGTGGGGGAACTTGCACACAAAAGGTCAGTTTATGAAAAACCCTCCTTTCGTTATAGGAGAACATTACGGGAACTTTTGGATGCCTTCGTATCGTCCAGCTTTAAACTTGATTTTTTAAGCATTGGTATTGTTTTAAAAATTTCTATTACAGAAATCGATGAACCAAACTTGAGAACCCTTTGACGGTGTGAAATTTGGCATGCTTGTTCAGAAGTCCTGTCCCAAAAATTTTCTCACTGGTTTTCTTAATATCGACCAGCTTGGCAAAGGGGGGAGGACCTCAATGGATCCCCCTCAATTTGTTCCCCCCATTTGTCAGCTTCCTTTATTCTGTCAACTACCTGCTGTCATTTTGTCAAATTTGGCCCCACATCCACAACAAAATTTGGTAGGCTAAAATCCATTTTGTGCTCAAATTCAATTCTCAACAAGAATTTAGATAGGGAAGCACCTGTTGTTTCTTATTAGTGTTCGACATTCCCTTTCCTACTCTGGTAAAAGCTGGAACACATTTCGAATTTAGTTAGATAAGCCTACAACTTGCAGTGAATTCTTGGTTGTAAACAGTAAAAATACCAGATATCATTATTGTAAATTTTTGTTTTGGGGGTTTTGCTGTTTTTCGCTATTTGAAGACAAAGTGATATTCCTACCGAGTTGGGTAGAGAGAGGGTAGTCTAATTGACGTTTTGTTATCGTCAATTGAGCGCAATTCTTTAGAATGGATATTCGTGATTCCCAGGCCGGGATTGGCGAGATTGGGAATGAAGATGATACTGTTACCTTGTTAGAAGTTTTGGAAGAAGAAAATGAATTGGAGGATGATGCTGCTGCATTGCTTGGCCCAGCAGATCAGAAAAATTGCACATTTGACCAGGTTAGGATGTTGTCAAAAACCTAGGCAAACCTGTCTATAGGTTGTTGGGTTGAAGTATCATAGACCTAGTTTCAAGCCCTGGAGAACAAGAAGCCAATAATTATTTGGCATTTTGCCAGAGAGATTCATGCTATGACCACAGTTAAAGAGAGCTGGCCTGCTACCTTCAAAGATATTAACGTAAAATGAGGCAATCTTTCAAAGTCGTCGTTTGCCTCTGGCACATGGTGCTTGGTGAAAAAAATATCCGCAACCTGCTGCAAGATGTCCTCTGGGTTTTTGTGTGATCTCAATATTACCAGTGTGAGAAAGTGTGTGGAAATTAGCCATAATTGCAGCAGAATTTTCTTGAGTGCTACGCCAGCAGGACATTTTTGCTCTGTTGACAGCAGGGAACTACACAATGGGTGCTCCTCTTAATTCTTATGTAACTTGAGCCTAACACTGGACTCCGCTTCATAGATTGCCATGCCATCCTTGGAGATGCCCAATATATTCCAGTAGGAGGCTTGCATAACTTTTAAGCAGCCCTGTAATTTTGGGAAAATTGGATTTTAATTTGTAAATGTCTGTTTTTATGTTCCCTATTATACTTTCCAATCACCAGATCAGCAGTTTTCCTGATTAGGCCTATTTGTTCCATGCAAATGGCAGCCATTATTTGCCAGACTTTTCTGTGCCGCTTTGATCAGGTGACTGGGATGGGTGATTCTGCAAGAACATGAAAGTCGAAAGATTTGAGCAGAAAGTGACATGAAAGATCTGAAGAAAGCAAACTCGTTAATTATAACTGGCCTATGTGCTTAAAACAGTGGCTTTCTAAACCAACGTACTTCTATTTCTTTTAGGGTTATCTTCCGAGGCAACCATTGTATTCGTGCATAACATGTACAAGTCCAGATTCACCAGATTATAAGCCAGCCGGTGTTTGTTTGGCATGTAGTTACGATTGTCATGAAGGTCACGAGCTGGTCGAGCTTTACACCAAAAGGTATCGGTGGCTGTGTAATTTTTGACTAATAAACATTTAGCTCATTAGTCATTTGTCTATAAAACAGAAGGCTAAATGGCAAGACAAAATCGGTTCCAGATCAATATCACCCAGGCTTGATTTCTGACAAATGCCCCGGTTCTTTTACCCAATTCCCCAAACTATTGTAAAACTGCCAGTGAAGCATCGGTGCGTACCTGTTCCCTCCTTTTGTTGATGGATTACTATTCCTTGTCGCTTTCGGCTCACGATCCCTCAGAAAGTGGCGTGGCATGACCATGCATTATGAATTCTCATTTTACCTCCTAGAACAGGACAGATGGCAAAAATGTGAAAAATGACTCTCATCACTCAAGTTGAAGGGAGGTACCTACCTGCCTACCTAACCACGTCTTGATGTTTGGTGGGACAAAACTGTGTTTGGCCTCTCAGTCGTAACAATCTGGGATATCCAAATATAAAAAATTCAATAGGGCCCACAATCAAGGGCACAAGGCCGTGGAGATAACCAGCTAGTACACTGAAAACCTTTATTTAGAAATGATGACTGGATGCAGAGTGCCAATAAGAATGTGTGCCACATGGACACACCTAGAAAGATTGTACCTAGTGTGTGTGTGTGTGTGTGATAGCCTACTGGATGCCTGTCTGCCCATTGCCTCGTGCTTTTCACAAAATGCTGATGCTTTGTTCTGGCATTCCGTATGCTTCCTTTAAATGAATCCTGTCATTCCGATGCATCATCTGATGCTTCCGTCTGTTGATATTTATATCCTGTGCTTCTATTTCATGACATATCTACCGATTTTATGTCGAAATTATTTTTTGCAGGAATTTCCGTTGCGATTGTGGAAATGCCAAGTTCCCTTCAAATAAATGTTCTCATTCTCAGGTGGGCTTTCTTCAAATTGCTCGCTCTTTTCTCTGCTCTTTTTCTTTGTGCATAAAATGATCCATCATTTGATAGCCAGAGTGGGGTGTGGTTCACTGTACCTACACAAATGAAAGGTCGGCTTATATGGCATGACTGTCCATTGAGAAACAACTTTTGTTGAAATCGGATTACGAATTAGGCGGCTGTTCAATTTCTTTGATGTGGTGCGACAGGAACTCATCAGTCAACACCCATCCTGGATTATTTTTGTTAATTGGATTATTGGAAGATTAGCAAATTTTATTTTCATTGAAATTTGCATCTTTAATAGCAATTAATTTGCTCAAATTGACAACATTCTGGGTCTTTATGTTATGTGATGGTAGGTTTCTACAACAATTTTTGAGCATTTTTGTAACTCCTTTAGAAAAAGCCTGGTGCCTTGCCTTGCAGAGTTGACCATCTCCCCGGTGCCCCAAAAATTATTAGCTGAACAGAATAAAAAGTTTTTAAACATTGGCTTTTTACTGCAGATCGCCAACTTTTGGTAAAATTGATTGCAAACAATTTCAGCTTTTCACGCAACACAGTCTGGTCATTTTTTCTAGAATGACCAGAATGTGCAAACTTGCGACAGGATGGCATTTGATGCTGGATGAGCGGATGGCATTTGTTGCTCAGCAAAGTTCAGGGCAAATGCAATAAGATTCAGATTCTGCTCATCGTCCAGGCCCTGAATACTTTTCCCCGAATCTCAGATACCAAGGGAGAGTGCACCAGTAAAAGAATTCCCTGCATATGTACCTGTGCGTCCCATCAAAAGGAGGCATGACTCCATCAGCAGACCCAAAATCCAACATTCCCTTTCCTGGCAGAAATCAATCCGCTGAATAATTTATTTTTTTTTTATTTTAATTCCCTGAAAGGCCATGGTCCAACGCAAGTTAACAGAGAAAAAATTGTGCAACCAACTAGCATTGTCAGTGCAGTAGCTACAAAGAGAAATAAAACACATTTCTGTTGCTAAAGTCAAAAGGGGATTTTCTCCCAATGGAGTGCACTCATTCACTGACCATTCAGCATAGGGTCATTATTTTATCCTTGGTGCTTGCAAATGAAGCAGAAAATGAGGAGTGTCCCTCCAAAGGTACCTACCTACGGTTGATGTCTTTTTGCTCATTGAATGGGAAAATTTTGAGCTGATGTAGTACTGAAGATTTCAAGTTGCAGTTATTCACTGTTCTGCATTGATGATTTGGTCCAATCGTTTCTTGGATTTTTGCACTATTCATATCAAGCAAATGAATACCTAATCTGCATTTTATGCTATCTTGCAGCAGAAAGACAGTTCCAATGTTAACAACAGATACAATCAGAATTTCAGAGGCACTTATTGCAGTTGTGAAAGACCATATCCAGATCCTGATGACGATGTGGCTGATGAAATGGTTCAGTGTGTCATTTGCGAGGATTGGTTTCATTTGCGGGTAGGTTGTTTATGAACTCTACCTGTTTGTATTTGTGGAATCATGCCCTCCAGAGCTGCTGTGCTGATGATTTGACATGGAGCAGCTTGTGCTGTTGGTCCAAAAATCATATCTGCATGGTAAAATGGAAAATACAAGCCTGTGGGGCCTGATTTGAAAAGAAATAGTGTTTCAATAGTTTAAAAAATGTTGTAACGATTCCAACCAATCAATCAGCATACTGTATTGACGCATCCCAACAGCATTGTGATGTTCAATGTTGGTGTTATGACACACTGCATTATTTATTATTATGGTGAACTAGAAATTCAAAAGGCTGGATTATAGCTTCTCCAATCAATGTACAAGAGCACAATTTGCACACATCTCCCGTCAGATTTCTCCCATAGAATTGCCCCACGTCGCACCGATAATGGTCATTTCATTGAATATCCCATCTTGAAATTAAATAGGCACTTTAACAGCTTTTTTCCTCACACGGTTCGTGAATGGAATACCCTCCCTTCTTCCCTATTTCTTGACATGAGCTGCTGTGCTGTATGATTTGACTTGGAGCAGCTTGTACTGTTGGTCCAATAAATCATATCTCCATGGTAAACTTGAATGCAGGCCCGTGGGGCCTGCTTTGAAAAGATGGTCCTTAAAATTTAAAAAAACGTTTAACGATTCCACCAATCAATCTGCATAGGTCTGTATTGACATTTTCCTATTCATTGTCGATATTCAATGATAGGTGTTTGACACACTGCATTAATTATGGTGAACCAGAAATGCAAAAGGCTGGATTTTAACTTCCAAGAGAAGTGAGACATATGAACCTTTTCTGCGTGTTTCTTTTTGATGTAGGTACCTAATACAAACACATGCTGTTTGCTGGAGTCTTTTTCGTTATTGTTTCCATACCTATTCCTTTTTGTTTTGTATTAGCATCTTGGTTGTGGTATCCTGCCATCAAGTGATGAGTTCAGTGAAATGACATGTCCGAGGTTGTCTAAATTTGCACCCGTTTCTTCTCTTCTATGTGCCATTTTCAGGTTAGTTCTTTTAAATAATTCTTCTTACAAGAGTTTTACCGCCTTAGGTACCGGCATTATTTGATGGTCATCGGAAGCAGAGGAAGCCTGCAGTTGTCACTTGTTAAAACTAAATCCCCAATTTCCATTTATAGGTACTTCGGACAATTTCAGTTGCGAGCTGCCTTACAAGACAAACCTACAGTTTTTGTTGCAAAGGGGAAGTCTATTGACTGCAACAGGGCGGTGTGCACATGAATTGTTGTCTATGATCTGATGGCATTGTTCAATAAAATTGACAGACAAATAAATTTTGCAGTTTTTTGTCTGTAAGACAGGTTCTGAATTGAATGGCATTCTTTCAGGCATTCTTTCAAGACCAGCAAACGTTTTGCATAGGTACTTGATGATCAAGTTGTCAACCAGACCAAATGTCGCCAACTTTTGACTTCATCAGTTTGGCTGCTCCACTGCGCACAGAGACGTCACATCCACCTTTGAATGAGTGGGCAATCACATCCTCATTTTACGCCAATAATGTGACCAAATATGATCAACAGATTATTCATGCAAAGAATCAGGTTTTGCAGAACTCCTTGTACATGTTGTTGTTGCTACTTCCAAAATACCACTTGCCTTGATAGTCAAGGATTCTTGCTCTAATTTTTCTTATATAGTAGCGGCGGAATTAGATTACTCATACATGTAAAAAATTGCCATTCTTGATATTTTGCAAAAAGCTACAGTCCACAGAATTAAGCATCCTATTTTACTAACACGAGGCCAAAATCCGACTCCTAGAAAGCTTTGTTGCAATTTGGCGATGTTATTTCTACCAACTGACATAAGAGTAAAAGAAAAACAAGTTCCAGCAGGCATCTTGTCTCTCCTGAAGGAGAAAAGTGCACTATGGTAAAGAGTGAGATAAGCTTTTGCCACGGGCTACTATACCTGTTGGCCATTTGCTTTGGAGAAAAGCCAATGCTGTGCAGTCATGCCAGATGCATCCACCAAGTGCAGTTAAATGGAGTTGAGCAGTAACCTTTGATGTCATGATTTCTGTCTGACGAAGGTGACACTGGTCCAGCATGCATCTTGTCTCTCCTGAAGGAGAAAAGTGCACTTGGTAAAGAGTGTGATAAGCCTGCCAGGGCTCTGTTTTGGCCATTGCTTTGGAGGAAAACTGTGCACATGCCAGGCATGCAAAGTGAGTTAAATGGGTTTACTTTGATTCATGATTTTGTTGATGCATGACTGGGCTCCTTTAAACGTTTGTACAATTAGATAACACTGTCCAAATTTTGCAGGTTGGCAACAAAGCTAAATGGGCATCAAATATATGGTATCAATTTCCAAACAGGCGCGGGAGAAAAAACTTAGGCTTCTGCGCCACTAAAGCAAGAAGATGCAAAGAAAAATGTTTCTTGGAATTAAATCTGTAGGTAAATGCCAAACGTTTTTGTCACAAGAAAAGTTGTGACATATCGTTAAAATTTTTATCCAGTGTATTATTAAATTCAACGACAGTCTAGTTTTGGTTGGAAAACGGTGAATGTTTAAGATCAACTTTTTTAAATTCTTTGCAGATTCCATTATAAAAAAGCAGTCTTGTCAGATAAGAATTAGGGAGGTCTGACAAATGCAGAATGAAACTAAAAAGGTAAAATTTTCCTCTTGAAAAAAATGAAAAAAAAAATGCTTGAAGTTCGGAACTGGAGGGACTCGAAAGTGGCTGGTTCAAAAAGTTCTGAACTTTTTGAACCACAACCACGCAGGGAGAGGCGAGGATAACAGTCCACATGGGGTTGAATTTTCCAGTCCCAGGACAACAGACAAATAAATGACAATGTACTCTTGTTTCTCAGCGGGGTCGCTATGAGTTTTGCTCAGGGGCCCTGTGGGTGCAGCCCCAAGTGCGGGGGGTCTGGGGGAACCCGGCCCACAGCACTGGCCCAAGGGCAGGTATTTATTAGCTCATGCATTCCAACAAATTTGAGTTTCTCTAATCTCTAGATGGCATCTCGAAACACTCTTGACACATTTTCTTCTGAAATGTGGCTGGGTTCTGACAAACCAAAAAACCTTGTGGAACTGCTTCCTGCATTTGCTCCCTGGATGAATGCCCGGAAGTGTGATGTTGCGAGGGGTGTGGAATCACAATTGTGCATCATTAGTGACAGAAATGTGCGTAATATGATGGAAAGCTTTGTAATATGATGGAAAGCTTTGTAATTGTTGCAGTTTGCTACTCAGATTAGCAGGGAACCTACCTACCAGTTTTTGTAGGCTCGCCCTTCATTTCCTCCAATAATTGAGAAAGTTCAAAATTTTTTAAACTGCCTTCATTCATGCAGGGTGTTTGGCAACACTTGTTTGAAGAGCTCAGTGCCTTCTGATACTAACTGTGGGGACATCAACTCCAGATTAACGCTAATCCGAGGTTGCGGATTAATTTTTTCCATGGAAGTTATTGGCAAAAATTTAATCCACAACCTCGGATTAGCGTTAATGCGGGGTTGATGTCCCCACGGTAAAGGTCACAATGAATCATAAAGGCAGAGTGATTTTTTCACCCATTGACCCATTAATTTTTCATCCATTGGTACCTACTAAAATTCTCTACTGCACGAAAAACAACATTCTCCAGCTGTTAAATAAAGCATCATGAATAAATGCCTTAAACACCTTTAGGGATACCTGTGCAGATACCGTAGGGAACCACATGAGCTGTCTCCGTATGCTTCTTCAGGAACCTCTTCTCAGGATTTGATACTCTGGTCCAGCCAGGCCTGCCTATGCTTTGAATTTGGTGCTTCCTTAGCGACAATGGATTTTACGGACAATAGTTTGGTGGGTACGTTTTTCCAATGAGCATTACTAGAAGTCATAGACGAAAAATAAGTACAGTTTCTTACGATTGGTGCCTAATGTCCACTACCGAGCCCTCCAGACATTTACCAAGCACCCTCACTCAGTTTATGTGCAGAATTTTTTATTTATGAGCATTCTGGCTCGATAAATCATTCCAGGTCGGTTTTTCTGACCCATCATCTTTATCTCCAACTTGATCATTTTTTTAAAGTCAATCTCCTCTCCTCTTCTTCCCACTCCATTCAGGACTTGTATGCAAAGGAAGGGATTGGTTTTCTCACTGACATGTCGGACACTGTGCAGGAGTACGTAGAGCTTGGCAGGACAAAGAGAGAAAGAGAGGGAAGTCATTACGAACAGGGAATGAAGGCACTTGAATCTCTGGGAAGGACAACACAGATTGAAGCACTGACAGGTATGCTATGCTTCTAGAAGATTGGATCTTGACATCTGAATGAACAATTGAAATTGTCGACCCTGTTTTGGAACAACCATGCTTTTTCCGCACACGGCACAGCAAAAAAACTGGAACTTTTTTTTAAATGCCTGTATCTAACGGCGGAGAGATCATGACGGGGGTAACGCTAACTCCGAGCAGCGAGGTAAATTTTTGCCATCTGCTCAAATGGCAAAAATTTACCTCGCAGCTCGGAGTTAGCGTTAACCCCGCATTGATCTCTCCGCTGTTGGAGGTGCAAAGGCTGATTCAGATTCCATTTGGAACATTAGTCAAAAATCACTAAAATCGGGTGAACGTCAGCCAAACTCTGGCCAACTTGCAAAATTCATTTACCAACCCACGTAGCACAAAATCCCCTGGATTTATCAAAAATCATATTTTGCACTTGGTTACATCGTTTGTCCTATGATGCAAGAATCTCACATCATTTGTGGATCTGAAATTTTTCTGTTGGGAAGTGCACTCCATTCCTACTAAACCGATACTTACCTACCTCTGTTGCATCTCTTGTTTTTTTGTTTGGTGTAATTGAGCACCTCTTTTTATGGTGCCCTGGTCCTGATGCCACATAAACATGGGATCTGGTTTGTGAAGTGTACTCACAATGTGTGTCAATGCCTGGTGCAAGCAAATAGAAAAGTTTAAATAGCCATTTTCGATATACCTACCTTTTCCAAAATGGTGAAATGTCCCACACTAGGTACCATTTTGGCAAGCTTCTGTGCTGTTCCATCATCATATCAGAACAGAAGAATCAGGAGGCACGGTGACACAGGCATGAATCTCATGACTGTTATTGGTGACTTGATAATCGTGTCATTTCTTATTTCTTGAAACACCATTGGGGGAATCCATATTTTGCACCATTTTATGTAACATTTCTGCCGTCTCATTTTCCATAAATCCCGTCCGCCCAGAAGTCGGCCATAGTTTTGGCCGACTTTTGGGGTTTTACATTCTGGCTCCCTTAGTTCAGCGTGCGCATATGGTAACGGCTTCTTTCTTTGGTCATTTTTTAATAACTAATTGTGCAGAATTCAATGAGTTGAAGATCAATCTGCTGGAGTATTTGGAAAAGTTTGCCAAGAACAAAAAGGTTGTCAGGAAGGAAGATATCCAGGAATTTTTCAGTGATCTCACACAAAGGAAGCGACAGAAGACCGATTCAGTTCAGATGGTTCATTCGTGCCGATGATTCGAGAGAGAGAGAAAAATTAAAGACAGCCGGAATGCGATGCGAGAAATGAAATGAGAGTTCAGTGAGAGTGTCCTAAGTTTTGACATCATCACACTTCGCATTTTTATTTAATTTGCATTTGGTACGAACGTTTTTGCATTGAACTCGTATTCTTTACTTGAATTTTGTAATGCTAAGTTATTGTCTGCCCTCTTTTTGCTGCTTCTCCATGCAAAATGCCACCTTGCATACTGAAAAAATTATTGACTGGGCACAAAGGCGGCCCGATTGCCCATAAAGTCCACAAGCCCTTCCTTCTTGCAAGGGCCAGGCTGCTTGTGCCGACCCCAAGCACAGTTGAAATGAGTCACTTTCTCCATTTGCTGTATTTCACATTGCAAAAATGTTGCTTTCATGACAGTGCAGGTTCAGTTTGCAAAAGTAATGCCACTTGCCAAATTTTGGCAGAAAAATGTAATCTTGACTTTTTTTTAGCTTTCTAAGCTGCCACTTGTGAAACAGATCTGATGTTTGCCGCACTTCATTGACGCTGCATTGATACCTGCTACGAATTACAATTTTGAACACTAATTCCGAAAATGTACATAGCTGAATTTGGTCAAAATGTGTCGCTTATCGCAAGTGAACGAATCAGAACCAAGTGATTTTCTTTTGTGACCAGAAACAAATGAAAAAAACACCTGTGAACACACCGAAATGCATGGAATTCTTTGGAGCCATTTTTACTCTAAGTATCTCGTTGCTTTCATTCTGATCCCTTTTTGTACTTTTACTTACTGATTTTCTTTCTGTCTGTATTTTGCAATGATAATAATTACCTGTCTGCATACCTTCCAATTATACAGACTCTTTTTTGCAAAATTCTGCCTTTTTGTGTTATTGCAGATCGAATTGTTCTGAGCTTCGGATAGACAGTGGATTTGTCTGCATGTTAAGTGCAATTTGTAATGGGTATTATAACGTTATCGGCAGGGAGCCGATTTGTACGCAATTGCATGTTTTATGTAGTTGTTTATCAACCCCCTGCTTTGAAGTCTTTGCGATTTGCATCGTTTGGATTCGATTGATGTGCCGTATAATTTGCATATTTGACTGCGTTTTTGCATATTTTCTGAAAAGGCAAGACAAAAT
Organism: Sinentomon sp. SZTP_YWyxl; assembly: GCA_030068105.1. Lineage (NCBI taxonomy): Eukaryota > Metazoa > Arthropoda > Protura > Sinentomata > Sinentomidae > Sinentomon > Sinentomon sp. SZTP_YWyxl. The sequence continues at coordinate 20,989 of JASGXE010000676.1, forward strand.
GTATATTTCAGCATTTTTGTGCCCAAAATTCATAATTTTCAGTCATGTGTCCGGAATTATTTTGAGTCCAAATGCCACACTTTGCAGGAAAACTATCTAAATGCTGTTCAATCTTCTGACACACAATGTCCCACCCTTGCCTCTCCCCATCTCATCTTCCCCCTGCCTCCGAATTAAAATATATCTCATTTCTGTTGTGGTTTAAAATACATCAAAAAGCAGATGACAGACTGGCACCAATTTTACTTTTCTACAAAACGGATCCACTCAGCTCAACTCTGCAGTGGCAGAGCTGAGCTGTACAGAGCTGAGTTGAGCAGCACGAGTGCATCAGTCTCCTCGCAAAAGTCGAAGTGGTTCTTCATATCTTCTTATTCAACCACAATGGAGCTGCTTAACAGGAGTCGCTCTCCATTGCAGCTAGAGAACCAACTCTATTCTTTAGTTCAAATGTCACTGGTGGTCGATGGATCTCTCCAAGGGGACAAGGCCCTGGTCTGCATTTTTGGTGATGAAAACCTTTTCAACTTTCAAGTGAGCCAACACCTGCCCATCACATGCAACAGTCTCGCATATTGTCACGGCACTCCGCGGTCGGATTCTGTGTTCTATTTGAAAAAGTGAGAATTACAGTGAATATTTTGGTGCATATTTGGTGGATTTTGGAGCATTTTGAAAAAGTGACAAATATGGTGCATTTTTATTGCATATTTGGATTTTCGAGCATATTTCAGCATCATCGATTGCATATTCGCATGCATTGCATATTTTCATGCATATCTGATTTGGAACATGTTCTGATTTGGAACATGTTTGAACACTCCGAAAGAGAACTACGGAAAGAAGGGTGGAAACTAAGTGGAGTTGTGTTTAAATTTAGTTTGTGACTCCGAACGGGGATGGATAGCCGATAAACATTTGCTTTCTGCAGTAGTTGTACCTCGATTCACATTCCGTGCACATCATTATGGTCCTCTGTTCAGAAATGACTGATCAGAAGATTAAAGAGGAAACTATGATTTTGATGGATGATTTCCATAATTTTATCTATAATTCGTGCCTTAATAAAATCTTCGCCCATATCATCTCCATCTCTGCTAAGAACATACCTTGGGTTAAGAATAGTCAATAGATAATTGAATAAGACTAATAAATTCCTAAGCAATTCTTGAGAATTCGGAGCTTGAGCATTTCTTAAGGCTTAAGCATTGCGAAGCTTAGGAACTGGAATTGAATGAGGTCTCTTCACGTGTGATCAAGAGGTATTCGTTCATTTGTTAAGGAGTGAAAAATAATGACGTCACCCGGTAAGAGTAACCTTGGTCGGCCCAAAGGATTTGTTATCTTGGTTCTTGATAGTTCAAGAATTTGATTTTTCACCAACAAAGCTCAGCACTTCCCATCTACTTGAGAGCAAGCAAAGTGCAAGTTGAATGAAACTGGACTTCATATGATTCTCCAACATTTGAATCAAAACCATTCTCCTGCTCAGATGAGGGCTAGCCATTTGCAGCGTTCAAGCTATATTCATGGCAAAGGCATTCAACAAAGAAGTGATGGAATTGCTGACTGGTTGTGTGAAAAGCCTTTTGCCCTCGTTTCTTTGTCTTTTTTCACTTTAGATCGGACGGAACAAAACCAACTCTGTACCTAGTTCTATTTCTCTTCAACTTAAGCAATCACAGAGCATTGAGTTGAAATTAACTTACAGACTAACCGTAAGTGAAGGTTTTGAGATGTGCGACGTTTTGCCCCCGCCAACGTGGAGCTTCCTCAGGCGATACCAGCAAGTGCACATGTGCACTTGTGCAAACGTCGCTCATCTAAAAAAAACTTTACGAAGGGCTGGGCTGTAATTTAGTTTGATTCAACGCTATGCTCTATGATTTGCCCGTTTGTGGTGCAATTGTGGTGCTGAAATTGTAACTTGACCAATTTGTGGTCAGTGCTTATTTTGTAAAATAAAAATGGCAGGCGCCCAAAATTGTGAAAAGGGCAAGTATCTAAAAAAAAGGGCAGCATGTTTTTTGAAAAGGGCACGTTTCGGCCCCCATGCAGTTAGACTTCGAAAGAATGCAATGCAGTACCACCGCATCCCTGGAACCAAGAGTCAGAGATCTCCAAATGTGGCAACCAATATGCTGTGGGGGCCGGCGGGGGACAATCTTTTGTCCCCATCTGTCACGCCAAATTAAAAATTCAAAAAAAAAAAAAAAAACGACAGTTTTATCTTTTGGGGTAGAGTGGAGGACATTATCGAGTCATATTGAGCTGTGGCAGGTTGGTGCTGTTGCTTTCTTTTATTTATCGGACTTGAAGACAACCCACCGAGGGGCGGAGGAGAATGAAAGTTTGATTGAGCATATTATGTATGAGAGAGTGTTTGAACTTCAAATTCTGAAATAATAAGAAATCAAATAGTCTATGAACAAGAAAAAGATAAGAATCTTTGAAAGAGTGAGATATCAGAAGACAGATAAAAGAGGAAGGGTACAAAAAGGACTCAACAGGAAGATAGGACTAAGTTGAATGAAGAAGGGAGGGATGGATAAGGGTACTGACGAAGGGATGGAATATATGATGGTTCTTTTGGCAGCGACTTGTTGTTTCGGGCCAGGGTGGGTGCTCTAGACACTGCGAGACGGTTGCGTTGGGTGAATGGGAAGGAGGAATGCAGGCTCTGTGGGGCAGAGTCGGAAGACTTGTGCCACATATTATTTTGTGGTTTTTTGCCCTCGTTTCTTTGTCTTTTTTCACTTTAGATCGGACGGAACAAAACCAACTCTGTACCTAGTTCTATTTCTCTTCAACTTAAGCAATCACAGAGCATTGAGTTGAAATTAACTTACAGACTAACCGTATGTGAAGGTTTTGAGATGTGCGACGTTTTGCCCCCGCCAACGTGGAGCTTCCTCAGGCGATACCAGCAAGTGCACATGTGCACTTGTGCAAACGTCGCTCATCTAAAAAAAACTTTACGAAGGGCTGGGCTGTAATTTAGTTTCATTCAACGCTATGCTCTATGATTTGCCCGTTTGTGGTGCAATTGTGGTGCTGAAATTGTAACTTGACCAATTTGTGGTCAGTGCTTATTTTGTAAAATAAAAATGGCAGGCGCCCAAAATTGTGAAAAGGGCAAGTATCTAAAAAAAAAGGGCAGCGTGTTTTTTGAAAAGGGCACATTTCGGCCCCATGCAGTTAGACTTCGAAAGAATGCAATGCAGTACCACCGCATCCCTGGAACCAAGAGTCAGAGATCTCCAAATGTGGCAACCAATATGCTGTGGGGGCCGGCGGGGGACAATCTTTTGTCCCCATCTGTCACGCCAAATTAAAAATTCAAAAAAAAAAACGACAGTTTTATCTTTTGGGGTAGAGTGGAGGACATTATCGAGTCATATTGAGCTGTGGCAGGTTGGTGCTGTTGCTTTCTTTTATTTATCGGACTTGAGTATGCATGCACATGCATGTGCTCAATAAAGGGCTGTGGTTTACGCTTACAGGGATCGTTTTTCTCAAATGTTATGATTTGTTGAAATTGGACCTTGGACATCACGAAATAGGACAAAGGAAAGCGGCTTGCACACTTGCAAAAAAACCAGACGGCACCCCATGCCCGCACCCAAAAACAGGACAGGCACGCTGTGCCTGTGTGTGCCCCCACAAAATAAAGCCTGTTTGTGGTGTCAAGCTCAATGCAGGTTTTTGAACTCACTGGTTAACTTGTCCGCTGGTGTTTGACTTATTGTCAGCATAGAAGTGCTCATGAATTTCAAAAAAGCAAACAATTCATGTGAAGTGGCCAGAGGAAACAATATGTATTTTCTGCCACTGGCTGATTATCACTTCTGCACAGTTCAAAAGAGGTTTGGTTTGAGCAATGTGGGCTACACAGAACATAATTGAACTTGAACACCCGAACCGTTCGTTGAGTTGTTGAGCTGCGCGACGTTTCGCCCTCACAAACGTCGGGCTTCGTCAGGCGACACCAGCGAGTGCATAACTGAGCAGGCGGATGAAGACGGAGATGGAATGATCTTCTTGATGTTGGGGGTGGGGTGAGGGTTGGGTGCGGAGAGTGTTATGTTGGATCCGGGGCGAATTCTTCTGTGGGGATGGCGACAAGGTTGAGTGGTGGGAGTATGACTTATGCTGGGTGGGAATTTTCCTGGCAGGTGACGATTGGGGAGGAAGTGGGCTAGGGCAGGCAGTGTCTGTTTCCAGGTGGTTCGGGTGCCGGGGTCTGTGTTCATTCAGTTGGCTGTGGTGAGAATGAAGAAGGACTCCATATGTTTCCGTTGGCGCGTGATTGGGCATGTGGCTAAGGCTCGAGCTTATTGGAAATTGATTTGATGTGCTTGGGATATGGCGTGTTCGGCTAATGCAGTCTTTGGGTGGTGGAGGCGGACGTCTGCTTGGTGTTGTTTGAGTCGGTGGGGAAGAGGGAATTTGGTTTCTCCGATGTATACTTGTGGGCAGCTGGAACATGGTATGCTGTAGATAGAGGGGCTGGGGTTGTTGTGGGTGCGGGTGATGGGGAAACTGTGCTTTAGTTTTTGGCCTGGTTTGTGTGCGACTCGGATGCCATGTGGGGCGAGTATTCGGGCTATAGTGGTGGACAGACCTGGGATTCGCCTGACGAAGCCCTACGTTAGCGAGGGCGAAACGTCGAGCAGCTCAACATATCAACGAACGGTTCGGCTGTTAGTAACTTTTTCAATTATGTTCTGTGATTTGCCCGTTCGTGGTGCACGTGCTGAAATCGTAATGTGGGCTAATTTCTCAGTGTTATTCCTGCCAACTATGGTTCCAATGAACTTGTTTGAGGAACTCTATTGGCTTCGTTAAGTAATTCCGTGAATGAAGAATGATGGTTGGTCTTTGTTTTACATTTCTACATAATCTTTGTTTAACATATGCATTCTGCTTGGTGGCAGCAAGCAGAAGCTTGGTGGCAGCAAGCAAACGCTGGAGCCTGGTAAAAGGTGGTCCCAGAAGGCCTTCTTCCGGACTCTCTGCTTTATTTGTAGCCGCAGCTTCTTCTTGGAGCTGTAAGGAGGGGTTTTTAAAGAATAAAAAACCCCCTCCTTACAGCCCCTACCTCCATGGTGACGCAATATGCGATCGACAACCCTGGTTCCCAGCTTCGGCTGGTACAAAAAAAACGTTTCACATTTCTTGATCATGCAGGCAAGAGTTTGTGATCAGACAAGCAATTTGAGGTGCTCTCACCGAGCGAATGTGACACATTTCCATTTGATGTAGTAAAGTCGGGTTCACTTTCCAGGATCACATTCTAAGAACAAACTGACTGATGTGATACTGGAAATGGGACCAATCATCCGAGATGGGACCAATTGCATCCGACTGATATGGGACCAATCACCCGAGATGGGCGAGATGGGACCAATCACCCGATAGATATGGGCGAGATGGGACCAGTCATCCGAGATGGGAGCGATCCGCGGGGGGCTTATCATCCCGGATCAATTATCAGAGATTTGACCAATCATCGGAGATGGGACCATCTTCAGCCAATTCTGAGGATTGGACTCTGGTGATGATACAGGAAGTGAACCAGAATTCGTAGTGGTGTATGTTTTCCCTGAAGTGTCCAAATTTTCAAATTCTTTAGCCATGCCATGACCCTGTTTCGCTACACCTTCCGAAATGGAATGCTGCACATGTTTGCTGCAATAAAGTTCATCTGCTAAACATTTCTTTCTTGAGAGACTTATTCTACAATTCGGCTTTGTCACTTGGAATTTTCGCTTTTTAACACTACATTTTAAAATAAGCACTTTACAGTACTGGTCTCCTTTCTTGATGACTAAATATAGGATTGAAATAAATGCAGCAGGCTAAAAGTGTATCACAAGACTTCAGGTGTCAATGATAACTGCAGCAATGATGTGCATGAGAAATACAAATACAATATTAAATGAAGTGAATGAAGATGATGAGAAAAATAATGTGGCGAATAAGACCAATTCAAATGTTGATCTGGGGATTAGCAGGCTGGCTTGTGGTTGTCTGTTTGCTCGGTATTGCATTGATAAAATTATCAAACTCTGGTAAGTCAGTCTGCTTCTGCTGGCATTCATTTGGTGGCAAACTTTGTGTTTGCTTTGTGGGGAAATGTTTGGCACTACATCTATCAAATTAATAAACATGCATCAGAATTTTATGCCCATGGGTTTGAAGATTGAATGAACAGTCATTCGATGATAAAATATTACATGTGAAAAATTGAAATGATGGTGCACCCATTGCATCCTAGTCATCATGTTTTATCATGGGCACCCATTGCTTCAAAATTATCATCACAGGCACCCATTGCTTCAAAATCATCATCACATTTCATCACAGGCACCCATTGCTTCAAAATCATCATGTTGTATCCATAGGCACCCATTGTTTAAAAATCATGTTGCGTCATGGGCGCCAATTGCTTCAAAATTATCATCATGGGCACCCATTGCATCAAAATTGGTTGATTTAAGGGGGGGATGACCACCCATACCAGGGAACTGGCTGATTTCATCAGGCAGAGACCGATCAAAATGAAATGGACGCGGCATGATTTTAAATGCTGGTTCTTGGAAACAGTCTAAAAGTTGCTGATGGAAACTAGTGCCCAGTTTTTCCAACAAGGATCAAAATTGATCAGAGTTTAAACCGAGATCATTTCATTTTTGGTTCTTTTGGCTGTTGATCGTCTAACATCTCTGCCCGCTGATCTCGGATCAAAATTTGATCCGAGATCAGGTGTTTTGTTCTTTGAGTTCGGGTCAACTTTTGATCGGCGATCAAAATGCCCTGATCTCGGATCATCTTTGATCGGCCAAAATTGGGCGATCAATTCTCTGCTCCTCGGATCATCTCTTTGGTCTCATGTTTACTTTTCTCAAGTCAGGATTTTTACTGTGCTTTTCTTAGTATAGTTTCCTGCTTGTTTTGATTTGAAGTGAAGTTTCTGTCAAGTTCTAGGCAAAAGCAAGTGCATGGACCCATCCGAGAACGAGTTTCTGCGTAATGCAGCCTTTCGTTTAAAAAATTCCAGTGAGATGAAAGCGTTCAAAATTTGTGGTCGTTTTTGCGATGCAGGTATAATTTAGGGAAGATGCAATTCTCAGCTATCTGTATGATTCCTTCTTCAGTGTTGACAGCTTTCGGATTAGATAGTTTTAGCATTATTTGAATGGGTATCATCGGAAAAGGTCAGGGGGTCGCCTTTGCCGAAGGCGAAGAGGGTAATCTCCCCCTTGAGCATCTCTGGTGTGATAATCAGTAACATAACTGAACGGCAGTATACCCCATTTTCAGTCACAACCATCAGCTTTAACAAAATAGTCAATTTACAGATGGATAAATACCGCCCAGCAATGGAAAAGGAATAGCGTTGTGCATAGAAATTAAAATTTCTCAAAACCAATAATCCATCAAATTGGCTGCTTATTGTCGTTGAAGCTGAGTGTGAATGTCATTTGGGTGCTGAAGGTATTCGCTTGCAATCAACAAAAAAATTTCGAAAGCTTTGATTCAATTCAAAAACCCGATTCACGTTACCATGGAAACCGTTTTGTTTTTGTGCGACTGACGAAAATATCAGAACGAAACCAAAATGAGCGCCCGAATTCATTCCACTTTTTGAAGAGTGTTTGCGACCATTTTCCGTGATCATTTCGATATTTTTTAGCAATGGTGAGTTGCCAGATGATGAACATGATCAAATGATGCACTTTATCCATTCACGATTGCATAAATTAGGCAGCTTTTGAGTGCAAAAGTGCATCTTCAGAGGAAGGATAACAATGAATGGGAAATGCCTTTTTTCCATGAATTCTCCCATTTTTGGGCAAACTAACTTGTCTTTGACTTTGTCAGGAAACCAGTTTGGCAAACATTGATTTGTTGTTTACATGGAAAGTTACTCGCAAAAAGCAGCCGTAATACCACGGCGAAATATTTTGGATTCGCATGAAAACACCCGGAAGTGGGTGAGAAGACACCAACCATTTCATTATTCTCCAGAACATTCTGTCACCAAAAAAATAAAAATTGCAAGAAACATTCAAACGCAAGTGCCTGAACTTTCTGTGAAATCTCAAATGATGACGAGTGGCTGTTCAGAACCACAAAATCCCATGCACCCATTCGAGAGAAGTGAAATAAATGTTGGAAGAGTTTCCAGGATCAAATATGGCTGCCGAATGGAAAAGAGCAGATCAAAAATGATCTCCGATCAGTTGATCGGAGATCATCTCCACTTCAAAAGAACACAAGATAATATCAGATCATGATCCGGTTCAAAAAATTATCTGATCAGTTGATCTCAGTTTAAACCTAGATTTGATCCGTGTTGGAAAAACTGGGCATAGGTGCAATAGGTTCAGCAGCTGAGCTGAGAATACATTTTTAAGAGAGGCTCGAGTAAACCCTGCAAGTTCCACGAGATTAATAATTTGTCCAGTTGCAGAGAATGTTGAAGGCAATCTTTCCTAGATTCTAATAGCCAATCCACCAACTAAATTATACCACATCATCACAAGAGTAATTGTTCAGATTTCATTTTAGTTAATCCATTTTGGGCCAAAATAAGATTAAAAAGCAGTTGAATGTCACCCGAGAAGGCAGCTATTTTTGAGCAGAATAAATGGCCGTGAAAGCAACACTGGAAGAACTCTGTAATGGGAATTAGATCAGATAAGATGAATTTAGGGAATGAACTGACACAGGCTGCGCAGAGGCAGCCCAAATGCCACACCTTTTCTGAATCCTTTGTTCAGATCAAGCCGAATGCATGAAATTTTACAATGCATGCACCTCATGCTTCACTGTGCACCTAACCTTTGGTCTTTTTTGTTCATTGCTCTCAACACTGGGAACCTCAGAAATCAGTTACATGTTTGTTCAGTTAACATGATAAATGAAATGAATCAACATTCTATGTGGGTTTATGGCTTCTGTTTCTGATGGGAAAGACATCTGCAATTTCTTGCCTCAGATCTGGCAAAATGCTTTAATTACAACACAGCATGAAATTTTGTTTGAACTCTCCTAATTTCAGATCCATGTGATGTTCCGAAAGGAGAAAAAACCGTTCCTCAAGCTCATGGCAGCCGCCTCAATGCTCATTTTCGTAATATTCAGTCAAACATTGCTTTGCCTGAATCGCCATTGACAGACGTTGAGGGAGACCCCTTTAGTCGCCATAATCTGGCTGTTATTGTGCCATTTCGTGATAGATTCAACGAATTGCTGGAATTTGTGCCATATATGAATAAATTTTTAAAGCGACAAAACGTTCGACATCAAATTTTCATTGTAAATCAGGTAAGTTTTTTGGCTGGCTGTGGAAAAATTACAAATTTCATATTTCAGACTGGGTAGCTTGCTCATTTGCATAGAGTCCATATAATTCCTACGTACACGTTTATTGTAATTCTTCGATCAATGCCGCTGAACAGAGACTGAATTTGATTTTCTTCAGGGATAACTAAATGCAGCTGATCAGAGAATATGAAAAGGAAAGATGGCATTCGAGTACCATTGTCTTGAATGTCAGCATAAAAAACTAATTGATAATTTGCAAATAATGTTTTGCCTTTGTAAATGTTTTGCCTCTGAAGGTTTTGTTTCCATGTTGATTTCCGATTGAAAGAAATCTGTGAACTAGCGATTATATACGCACTGTGGGTACACATCAGGCAACACTTTGGTTGCTTGCCATGCCGCTAATCTTGGTGAACTAAACTCCTAAGTCTGCCACTATGGATTTACAAGTTTTCCAAATCACATTACAAGTTTTCCAAATCACATAAAGGAAGTGTCTTTTTTTACTGAAACTTTTTTTGGTTTGCATTGCAGCTTTTTTCGAGCAAACAGAAGTCATTGTAATAAAATTGTGTCATGTTGCCTCAGAACATTGTGCTGAGGGAACACGAGAAATTCTTATGCAAAAATGAATGTGGACAGAGTATAGTGGCGGCGGAAAAAGATTACTCATACATGTGTTTTTCCCATTTGATTGTTGCCTCCGAAACTTTTTTTTCTTTCTTTTTACTCTTATGCATTTGGTAGAAATTAAAGCGCCAAATTGCAACGGAGATTTCTAGAGGTGTCAGATTTTGACATTAGTGATGAAAGAGGATCTTTTATTTCTACAACATGGAGTTTTTGCTAAAATCTCAAGAATTGAAATTTTTCACATGTATGGGTAATCTTTTTCCGCCGCCAGTATACAATGTTAAAAACAAAGCAGAATTCGTCCGCGCAGGGAAATGACATTTCTATTATCAAAAACCTCAAAAGTCAAATCAGGAAACGAACTATCTTCGTAAATGTGAGTGAACATTTTTTTGCCTTCGTAAATTTGAGAGTGAACATTTTTTTGCCTTCTTATGGGCATGGCCTTTGTTGCAGTGCTGACCAGTTGAGTCCATCTTTCAGAGCTGGATCTGAACACACCAGGGCAATTTTTTCCATTGGCTTTTTGTAGTGCAAAATTTTCATTTTTGCAGAAGTATCAGCGGTGAATGGCTTAACAAGTGAACTTTAGGTACTTCATGGTTGAAAACAGGCAGACGTTTTGCCTGAAGTGTTTTATATTCAACCTGTTTTTGTGCACATGCAAGTAAACAACCCTCGTTATTTCAGGTCGACAATTACCGGTTCAATCGTGCATCTCTTATCAACGTCGGCTTTATTTTAACCAGTGATGTTTATGATTACATGGTGATGCATGATGTTGATCTCATTCCAATAAATGACCAGTTGACTTACGCGTATCCACATGATGGGCCAATTCACATCTCTTCACCCCAGCTGCATCCATCATATCGCTACCCGACGTTCATCGGTGGGATTTTGATCATCAAGAGGTTTGAAAAGGGTTTACGTTTTCATGATTTTCAGACACATTTTTCATGATTCCACTTAACATGGGAAATTCAAATTGAAGCTTTCATCATACCAAGATAGAAATGTTTGCCCCGTCGAGCCGTTTCGGAAAACATTTTGGTTGAATTGGTTTGAAACGGGTTGAATGTTTTCAGGATATTGAAAGAGATACATTTTTATGATTCCAAGGAGTGCGGGAGTTCACATGGGAGTTTAAATCGTACTAGATTGAAATGGGAGTTCAGATGGGAGCTTAAATCAAAATGGATTGAAATTTTTGCCCCCATGCCTACCATTCTGAAGACATTTTATGGCCCCTACTCAATGAGTACACTTATAAAAACAGCGTGAGAGGGGATACATACTTATTCGGCACTAATTTTTTATGCGAACACTCAATGGTTAGAGTGTAAAATTGATGCAATTTCTTCAAATGTGGGACACGATTTGTGAAGTGCAAGATTGAATATTGAGATTTGAGAAGCCCTATTGCAGTGAAGCTGCTATTCTTAACTTCTACACCAATAAATACTTTCAGATATTGTCCGCAATACCGCTGCTTTCTCATTCGGGACTCTTACCTAAACACACATCTTCCCTGCCAACTTAAGGACCTCTGAGAATCACATCTGCATGTTTCATTCACCTGTTTTGTTGCTCATTGAGGATTATTTTTAAACGGAAACAATTATTTTCTGCCTTTATGCTAGTTGGTGCTGCAGTTGTGCAAAACTACAAAAAACTAATCCTTCCAGGAAACTCTTCTTTCTGCTCAAATTCCGACACTTGTAATCAATCCTTCCGTTATTTTTTGCTTCCTCTTTTTACGTCTCAGGGATCATTTTAAGAAAGTAAACGGAATGAGTAATCAGTATTGGGGGTGGGGCCTGGAGGATGATGAATTCTATGTTCGATTGAAGCAAGCTGGCATCAAAGTACACAGGCCTGAAAATATCACCACCAATTCAACCAACACATTCAGGTTTGATAACAATAGATGATAACAATAGATGCAGGTCATTCATAGATCGGCTGCTTATCCTATTTTTTCTGACGAAACTATCACTTAGTGTTTTTTGTGAAACGGCTTGACAACTTTTCTCACCCAGCCTCTGATAAAAATGTGATATTCTCCCAATCGATAATATCACATTTTTGTGATATGTGTATTGTGCAACTTAATAAAAAGGCTTTTCGCCGTGGACAAATTAAAGGGAGCTAAGTGTAAAAAATTTTAATTTCTACTCCTGCGATTTTCCATTTAAAACCCATTGTTGTTCAACAATATTTTTAATTTCTCTGTTTTCACTTAGCTCCCTTTAATTTGTCCAAGGCGTTTTCATGATTTATATGACATGATTTTTGCCACTTCCTTAACTGACTGATGCCTGCCAAGTATCGATTTGCCCAAGCTTTTTATGTCAAAAGATGCGCGTAATACACGTCGGACTAAAATCACATAAAATTTCAATGGACATTTTTGCCAAACAGTTCTCCAATATTTCATGACATCCTATCCCGTATATGTCAGAATTTCAGCTTTTATTTTAATGACCAAATTCGACGTAGGTAATTGTTGGAAACCTGTTCGAAAATGAATGACATGACCAGATTTGAGAATATTTTCCTCGCATGTCGAGGTTCAAGGTAGCAATTCTTATAGAAAAAGGTCAGATTTGCTGAAATCGACATACAGCAGTGCTGAAACTGCAGAAATGGAGACCAAGATGAGAAAGAGGGAAAGAAGGGTGTTTCAGAGAGAATGTTACGGAATGTCATGTGAATTTTAAAAATTCTGGTTGTGATATTTTCACAGTATATGAGCCTTAATCCAACACTTTAAACCGCTCTCAGAAATTCCACCTGGTTCAGAAGTTACAGGCATTTGAATGAACCCGCTACTTTTGAGATTTGCCACAATCGCTGTTGAAAGCTGAAAATAAGTTCAATTTCAAGGCCTTTTTTCTGTTTGTTAATTTGCTGCTCAGTAACCTTTTTGTTATTTCTCAGCCAAAAACATTCGAGAGTGCTGAAATTTGGCACACGTTCAAAAAAGTGTGCAGAATTTGCCGATTGAGCCCGGTTTTTGATTTTTTGCTCATGGCAGAAGTTATTTGCCAACAAAGATCAAACCCATCCAAAATTTGCTGCATAAGACGTGTCGAAAAATGTTCGTAGCACAAAATTAAATATATGACCAAAATTGATAAATCCGGTTCTTTAGGTGATTTTGAGAGACATTTCTGAACAATATGAGCTTTAGAGAGATCATTTCGGACTTGAAACGCAGACGAAATATCAAATAAAGCCGAAAATAGCTGCAACTCTAGCAGCAACAATCACAGCAGACAGATGAAAATTTACATGGAGTCTCGTCAAATCGACCTTGAAATGTGTGCAAAATTTAATTTAAAGCGATCGAGAAACAAAAAAGTTAGCTGTGAAGGTACTACCCCTCAAGCCAGCAAAAAGCTGAACAAGGCTTTTCGTTCAGTTACATTGCACATTATGCAGTTACAATCACGAAAGGCCAACGAAAAAGAAAATACGACTTATGAAGTTAGTAAAGAAAAGGCAACCAAATTCCAAGATTATTTCCAAGATTACGTACTGAGTTCACCTGAGGCAAATGCTCCAGAATTTGCCTGATAAACTCCGAGAAAAAACGAAGTTCATGCTGCAAACAGATATCGTTTAATGTCTATTTTTAACTGTTTTAAAAATTTTTGCAGGCATCTCCATGACAGAAAAATGCACCGTCGAGACGTTGTGAAATGTTTCAATCAGAAAGAGGCAACAAGAAAGAGGGATCGACAAACAGGCCTCGCAAATGTTGATTATGAACTGATCGCCAACCACACAGTCACCATTGATCGAATCAGCGTTCACATTTTCAACGTCAAATTGAACTGCAACAAAAAATTAACACCCTGGTGCGATTGCAGCGAAGTTAACGCACAGCAAGGAAAGAGCAATAAAAAGAGTTGATAAGTGCATTGTTTTGATGTGTGCAACTTGAACTATTTTCGTAATGGGCATTAGTCACTATTCAGTCTCAATTAGATGCATTCCCCAGTTCACGATGTTAACACTTTTTTGTAGTTTCCAGTAGGTTTGTGGCAGCGAAATCAATGAACTCGCACTTGTAAAAATTGACTGTCGAGGTCAAAATCTGACAAATCTGTAGAAAGCCTTGTTGCAATCTGATGCTTTAATTTCTATCGCCTGCATAAGAGTAATAGAAAGATGAAAACTTTCGGAGGCAACAGTAAGATCTCCGCATCAATTTGAGGCGTGACGTTTCGAGGGTATCGCACCCTCTTTGGCAAACGACTGAACTCTGGAAGGCATTGCATTCAGTCGTTGGTCAACGAGAGTGAAATAACCCCCGAAAAGTCGTGCCTCAAATTGATTCGGAGATCTGCATAGCATCATTTAATTTCTGCGAACATGCAATCTCCAAGTTTCCACGCCTTGCTATTTATGAATGAGTACATAAATTCTGCCGCAACTAGAAAATGTAGAAGCAATTATTGGAATTGGCAAAAATTCAACCATGGTGTCTGATTCCTGGTTGGAAAATCAAATAAAAAGTTCAGTTTACAAATTTAGGGCCTTTTCAAAATTAACGTGAGATTGACCGGATTCAATTATCCATTAATTTTTATCTTGCAAGTTCTTAGAATTGGAAAATAAAACATCGGCTTTCATTTCGTTCTGACAAGGTTGGGGTGATGCAAAATAAAATCCTGAGAATTCATGTTCCATGTTGCAATCTCCTTGGCCTCCTGCAACGAAAATTTTGCTTCACCCTGGCTGGATCTATGATGTAGCTGATTTGCGCATCTTCTTAGGACATTCATGGGAGCTAATTTTAAATTTTTTTCTCTAAATTCCAAAACCGTCAGGTTGACACTTCATATGGAAGTGTTCTCTCATGCCAGTTGACAGCTTTTTATGGCAGTTCTATTTGTTAGGAAATGTTTCGCTTTCCTTGGAAGGCATTTTTATCATCTTTTGTGGTCGTTCAAACTTCTTTCCTTGTGACAATGGATTATGATCTCATTGACTTGTTTTTAATACAGTCATTTTTAAAATGTGACCAACTTTTAACCTGAGATCCTTGGTGGTGCTAAGATGACGTTCGGAGGTTGTTAGGTGTTATCTGCGAGCGCCGAGGCGATGCTGGTGTGGGCCAGATCATCGGATCTCCACAAAAAACAGAAGCTCCGAATTGATTGCACTTATCCAGCATTTCACTTATCCCTACGGGTTGGACTTATCCAATCCAGAATTTCAGGGCTGTTTGGATATCCGTATGTCCTGGAACAGTGGCTCCCAACCTTTCGCTCACGTGGTGCACCATTTTTTTTTCAAATAAGAGCATCAAATGCACCAGAGAAAATTCAGTGCCTTAAAATTGTGAGCCTCACCTTTTCTCATGATCTCGCATTCCTTGCCTGACTTCGTCTCTCAGCTCGTGCAGTGAGTTTAAAAAATAAGCTTATTTAGTTTTGAAATTCTTTTGGCAATTTTCGGTGCATCAATGTTCATCGTTCATCGTTCAACGTTCATCAAAATTCGGTGCATCAACGTTCAGGGCATATTTTTTCTGGCGCCACAATCCGTTTTACAAACACTGCTCGCAATTAACTGAAAAATTGAGGCCATTTTTGGATGGACTGAGCATGTGTGGAGGCGACGTTTCGGCCCCTGGTCTGGTGCCCTTTTCAAGTCAAACGACACTGTGTTCTCTACTGCCAGTGTTATGTGACTGTGCAGTTCAGACAGGCCATGTGTTGAATGGGAGTCGTGCGGCAGGTTGGTCATTCATTGTCATGGCGTTTGGGCCATTGCATTGTGTTGGCGACCATGATGGTCGCCAACACAATGCAACGGCCCAAACGCCCAGACCATGTGGCTTTCCCAGTTGGGAAAACGCTCGGATTTTTCTCACAAACTACTTATCAAAGTTATTTCTCATCACATCCATTATTCAATGTGTTGAAATAGTTGCCCATACTTCGTTTTCTGCATCATGGTGCCATTCTGAACAAAAAATGTGGAGTGACTTTTTGTCGCCCGATGACTTATGGCGGGGGTACTCACCGAGAAAAAAACATGGGACCACACACTGCAATTCATGACATCACATTGAGTTCACTAAAGAGCACCTGGAAAACAAAGTCAAAATCTAAACATTACACGCAGAGATGGCAGAGATTGCATTCTCTACCACCCCAGCATGTGTTGTTTCGCATTTGCTTTGTTCTGCAATTTGTTTTATAGGTGCACTTTAGTGACCTCAATGTGATGTCATGAATTGCAGTGTGTGGTCCCATGTTTTTTCCGTGAGTACCCCCAGAAGTCATCGGACGACAAAAAGTCACCACATTTTTGTTCAGAATGGCACCACGATGCGGAAAACGAAGAATGGCCAACTATTTCTGAAACTCCTGTGTATAACTCAAGGCAATTTTTATGTTGTGCTGTCATCCTTTAAATCCTTTGCGGGAAGACGGAGCACCGTTCCTCCGGAACCTGATTCGAAAGGCCCGTTCTAACTCCTTTACTGACACCCTGTAATCTCCCTCGGTATGTTCATTCCCCTTGCAAGATTGGAAAATCTCTAAAAGAGTAAGGGAAGGGTCGTGAGATGGCCGTGAATGGAGTTCCTATTGAAATTCTCACTGAACGAGTCCAAAAACCCTTCAAGGATGACCACCAGCATTGTTATGATTTACCAAAGCACGTTGAAAAATTTTTCATTGTCGTTTTTCTGAGTGTCCAGTACAGCATTTGCATAAAACTTGCTCGTAGTGGGTCCCTGTGAGTGTGACTGCAGATATGTGAAGCAGGAGACTTGCTTTTCCAAGAAATCTACGATTTTCCAAGACATTTACGAAGACGATTCCACCCCAAACGATTGTTGCCATCACCTTCTTGGGTGCTTGCTGCAACACGAATCTGGATTGTTCTTTGTTGCCTCTTGTTCCCATCATTTGGGGTGTGATTTTTTTTTCGGATTGTTCTGGAAAATATGATTTCATCTCCAGTTACTACTTGCAGGCAGTGATTAAAGTGTCCAGAAAAAAGGGCCGGAACGCACACGCACAAAAAGGGCATCTCATCTCATCTCTGGGCGCAGTCCAGGCGGGGGGTCTGGGGGGCTCCGCCCCTCAGTGATCGGGGTCTGGGGCAGAGCCCCAGCGGGGTTCCAAGGGGCAGGGCCCCTGGCAGGGGGTCTGGGGGCGGAGCCCCCCAGAAGCTGAAGAATTTTTGAAATTTCAGACTTCATTTGGAGGCAAAATTGGTGTTCCAGGAGCAAAATTTCCCACCAGGGCAAGCCAATCGAGGGAATGGCAAAAGAGACATGGCGGGGAATTTGTCGACGTGGAGGCCGATGTCCCCCTAAAAGAGTCCCTGCATGAGAGCACAGAAAAAATCGTTTCTGAAATGTGCGGTTGGTGTCTCATGAGCTACAGCGGAGGAGGAAATCGAGAGTGGAGCCCTGGTCCACTCAGTAGAGTTTTGGAATACCAGTAAAATTGGTCCAATCAAAAATTGGAACAATTTTAGATGATGCAGTTCGTCACCAATCCACTTCTGCTTCAGTTTTCTTCCAGCTTTTGTTCGCAAAGTGAAACGCAATTCCACTCTTATGTCCGTTTGGCCAAACCTGACCGGACGTTCGTCTTACGTTCGAAGAACAGATAAGGTTGCCCTTTTTTGTAATTTCCAAATTGGGCTCTCTGGAAATAACAATTTCTAAATCTGCTGTGTTCCTGCCAATCTGCGGTGTTATGTGATAGTAGGCTATGCTTTAACGTGGTGAAAGGTTCAATCAAAGTCTGGCCCTTTTAAAGTCACCGGAACGCACGTTCCAGTGTGACTTTGGAAGGGCCGGAACGGACTGAGCTAGGGCAGGCCGGAACGCCGTTCCGGCTCGGCCAGGGCGGGCAGGAACGCCGTTCCGTTGCGTTCCGGCACACTTTAATCCCTAGCAGGAGGATTTCGCCAGATTTTGTCTCCATTCTTCTAGAAAAAATCAAATGTGTGATCAAAACTCTGAGAGTTGCATTTTGACAGCAACGCCTTTGGCAGCCATGGAGCATCAAAGCTGCCCAATTGAAAATGTTCCCGAGGAAAAGTCTGTACATGGCCCATGGTAAACTCTCGTAGATGTTGCTTCCTCCTAATTAGTCGGTCTGTTCTCTTCGCTCACAATTGCTCCTCCCACTGTAACCACTATTTCATCTTCAAATGGCGATATTCGTCCGCCGCTCCGTGGGTCGCCGTCGATCGCTCCCCACCCTTCCTTAAAACGTGTGATTCGATTGTGAGCTGATATTTAAATTGGGACATGGTCCCCATAAACATTCTTCAAGGTACCCATGATGGAATTCAACCCCCAACCAAGTTTTTGCAAAAGCATAGCCATTAATCCTCATTCCAAACTTCACATTTTCAATCACTGAAAAATAATACAAACCTAAATGCTCGATAAAAATAGATATAGAGAAACGACGGATGAATTAATTGGCATTTCTGGCAGAACACTTGTGAGAACATACACACAAAAAGTCAGTTTCTGACACAGCGTACTTTTGGTACAGTGAGAACATTTTTTTGACCTACCTTCGTAGATCCATTTTCCGGGTGTTTTTTTTTCAAACTGGATAATCAAGGGATTCCCTCGAATTCCTGAAGATTCGTTTGTGAAATTTTCAAAATCGGTTGAAGAAGGGTAGAATTATGTAAAATGTATAAGATAATACCTGTGGGGAATCGAACCCGAGCCTCCTGCACTGCAGTCCTGCATATGCCTGCACCACTGAAACGACAATGGCGCAGTTCTTATTATTTCCGGATTTCTTCATCGTAGTCTGCAGCAGATTGGAGAGAGATTTCGAATTGACGTTTGGCTTCTGTCAACATGACACCCACTCATCCATTGAAAATAATAATTGTCCTTGCTCAAGACTCGTCCTGAATTTGCCCCTGTAGATTACCTTGTATCAGCTTAACCCTTGGAAGTTAACCAGTTTCCCGTTGTAACTTGAGACGGTTATCTTGCCAACCCTTTGGCTAAAAAATCCATGATAATATGATCAAAGTGCATAATCAAGAAAACTCTTCACTGAAGTGTAGACGCAATAAATTTCTTTCGATACAACCACAGCAAAAAGCTCCAGATGTTCCACTTGAAAATGGTATTTGAACCACAAAAAATCGCAATCCATCAGATTGAACACAAAATCAATGAAGGAAAATATAAAAAAATGAGATTTACATTTTACGCCACGTGTCCACTGTGAAATAATATGAAGAGCATTTTGCAAAGCAACCAAAACGAGAATTAGTTTGATTTGAAAAGGTCCCAGGTTTCCTTCCAATTTTTTGGCTGCAATTGTCAAAACAGCTGGACAATGC
>JASGXE010000677.1:0-29489 GCA_030068105.1 Sinentomon sp. SZTP_YWyxl
GATACTCTTTCCACCAGTGACAGGCTGGAAGGTTGTCCTGTCACTGGGCTTCTCCTGCTGCATGCTAGTCTTGCTATCCTTTCTCGAAGGAGCGGGCACTCCCAAGTCCGGTAGCAGCCTAGACACCAGCTCACCTGAGAGCCACTGCACTCTCCAAAACCTGCTGGCATAGCAGGGGTTTCCCTGTTCCATCATGGGGACTGTTAAGAACCGGTTTTGACGGTCAGTCCCAGACTCAGGAACAGGGAGGCTTGAGGAAGAGCTTGGAAGAGTCAACCCCGTCATCGTCGCTTTGCCCAAGCTCGGAATCAGGGAGAGACTCATTCTCACACAGCCACCAGAGACTCCCGAAGGGCACTCTGGGACGCTGATGCGAGTAAGTGTTGCCATACGTCCCGCCACGGGGAAATGGGCCCATGACCCCGTATGGCAACAACCAGGAGAGCAGCTTTGCCAGACAGCTCAATCCTGGGGCGAGTACTTCGAATCCCTCGATGACTTCTGATGATCTCCAGAATGATCCTCCGTGCAGTCGTCTCGACTCCGGTCCCCGGAACCAGAGGAGCCTCCTGTGGTCGAAACCTCGGGCAGTGGGGGGCCGCCCAATCGTCAGATCGCTCCTTCGTCCATCTTCTGCTATCGCCGCGCCGTCGAAGTACTCTTTCCAAGCCCCTCCTCTTTGGATGTCCGCCAGCTACCAGCCACCGGTGGTCCGACTTGATCAGCGACGGTGAAGAATCCCAAATCCAGACAATTTTTTTAAACTGCTGGGCACCTGAAATTGTCCGGACGTATACACAGCGTGATGGGCGGGTAGATCCTGAAAACTGTCCGGACGTTATATACACAGCGTGACGGGCGGGTTGGACCGCCGTCTATAAAATTGGTCCGATGGTCCGATTCCCGCAAGCGATGATTTTTTGGTCCTGTGACATAAGTTAAACTCGCGCATGTCGAAACTGACAGCTAAATGGTTATTCTACATACAATTTTATACGGGCAACTGAAGAGTTGGGCGCATGATTGACTGTTGTTTTGTTTGCACACATGCTCTTTCAACACAAAATCTGATCACCAACAAGAAGGTCGAATGAAATTCTGGAGCCGCTGAAAAGGAGGCCGTTGAAATTGCTGAAGTTTAAAGTATCGAATTACTTGTGATGGTCCATCAAACGGTGTCGTTCAAATGGTCGAAGTCACAAAATGTCAAATGACATTTGATTTGCAGCCGATCAGAAAGTCTCGTTTAGACAAAGTTACAAAATGTCGAATCACATCGATCAAAAGGTATATATAGTGGCTCAAAAGGTCGTACGGGAACAAAATGTCCAATTTCATTTGGGAATCAGTCAAAATGTATAGCGTTTCAAATGGTCGAATTTACAAAATGCATGGAATTACGTGTACATTTGCCAGTGGATCAAAATGTCCAATCACATCGATAAAAGGGTATAGTGGCTCAAATTCTTGAAGGAACAAAATGTCGAATTTCATATGGGGGTCGTGTGTCAAGTGTTTCAAAAACCAAGTGTTTCAAATGATTGAAGTTCTAAAATGTCGAATCACATCGCACATTTCACAGGCGATCAAAAGGAGTGTCGTTCAAATGGCCGACATCATAAAAATGTCGAATTACACGTACCTATGGCAGTCGATCAGAACGTTCAAAATGGTCCACGTCACGAAAGGTCGAACTGCGTTACAAACAATTATTCTCAACGTCCAAAATTTGCTCATGATGAGCACCAATATTTGAGTCTGTTTGCATTTTCACGCATTTGGGTGTCACATGTCTATCTGACTTCAAAAGTCTCCGTAAAATATGCAATGCAACCAAAACCAAAATCCGAACCTGTTGTCCTGCCCCACAAAATAAACCCCGATACGAATCCTGCTGCGATATGTCTGAAACATGTGATCAAAACATTTCCACCCAATAAATTTGAAATCTAACCTGACGTGATTATGACCAACTTGTTGCAGACTCGACACCTCCCTGTGCCGCACAGATGCCGAAATTCCTAAATACACTGAGTGATTTTCCCCGCAGCATCTTATTTTAAACCAAGGAGGCATATAGCATAGGTTAATGCAGCCAAATTCCATAATTGTTGGCGAAAGTGTAATTGCGCTTCAATGGCCAATTGTTGTTTTGCCTTTTGCAGACGCGAATGCGTCGTCTGCTAAAACAAATGTAATTTTTTTCCCAGAAACTGAAAACACAAGCCCTGTTTTAAATCGTCGATTTTCGTTGCAAATCGATAACTCAATAAAAAGTTTTCAACGGATTTAGCCCAAATTCGGAATTTTTCTATCATTTACCGAAACGAGAGTTGGTTAATTTTTCTCTGCGATCGGCGAAAAAATGTGGGAATTTTGTTCGATATGATTGCTTTTTTAAATTTTTGGGCTAAAACCGGCATTCTGAAACTACTCCGAAACCTGAAGGGTCAAAATTTCATGTTCCGTCTTTCTGATCAGTTTTTACTCAAAATTAGCTGTCTATGAGGGCTTATATGGAAGGTCTCTCACACAAAATTTCAACTCATTATGTCAAGTTGTTTCTGAGTTATGGGGTGAAAGGTCACAATTTGAAGAACTGGCACTGGCATCTTTTCACATCATCCGTCAGTCGCAAAACAAATGAAACGGTTTCCATGGCAACGTCAACTGTGTTTTCGACTTGAATCAAAGCTTCCGAAATTTAGCCGTTGAATGTATGTATACCTTCACCGTTAGCCAGACTCTCCATTAGCAATCACACTCACCTTAAAATCAGCGGCCAATTCGATGGCCAGATTGGTGTTGTGAAATTTTAATTTCTAATTACGACGCTATTCCTTTTCCATTTCTGGGAAGGGTTCACCCATCTGCTAAATTGACAGCTGTGCTAAAGCGCTAATGGGTGTGAGTGGAAATGAGGTATGGTATACGGCCGTTCACGTATGTCACTAATCACGGTTACAGTTCGGAATACCTGCCGACCGCCGCCTCCGCCGCACACGCCGCCTCCGCCGCCTCATTTTTTCGACCCGCCGCCTCGGTTCCTTTGCCCGCCGCCTCCTAAATATGGATAAATGAGGCGGCGGAGGCGGCGGAGGCGGCGGAGGCGGCGGAGGCGGCGGAGGCGGCGGAGGCGGCGGAGGCGGCGGAGGCGGCGGAGGCGGCGGAGGCGGCGGATGAACGTCAAGCTGACAGTGGACAACCAAAACCACCCAAATCGGCAGCCAAACAAATTTCCATAACCGGCAGGCAATCCAAATCCCAATTTCGCAGACGTTTTGTTGTCGTAAGGTAGGTACCCAACCAAGCACTTGAACTTCTTGCAGTTCTTGTCCTCAACTTCTTGGGTTGCTGGTTTTTGGGTACCTATAGTTTGGGTTGATGCTGATTTTGTCAGGTAATGGCGCATCCAGCCGGCATATTGCGTTCCGAAGTGTACCTGTCCGTTTACGCCTTTTCACTGCAAACGAGTTGTTTCCATCGCCGAACCTGCTGGTTTGAGAACATTGCCGAGCTGTTATGCCATGCACTGCCCGCGGGTGGGGCAGGTGGAATGATGGTTCGATCAGGCAGTTCTGTAACGAAGATCAGATCCCAGTCACACGGATAAGAATCCCATCTCATGCGATGCGAGTGAAATGCAATCGTCTGAAGAATAAGCAGGTTGTTTTGAAGTGTGACCGTATCCACAGCACAGAAAAATATAAAAGCGCAGAAGGTGATTGCTAATGCAAGTCAGCGGTTCACGGCGAAAACAACTGCCGTCTGGGATCGGATAATTTGGTTTCTCATTTCATATCTCATTTGATTAGGTTTAAATTCAGCAGGCATGAAAGATTGGCATATGCATGCACACCCATCGCCAAGGACATGCAGGAATGCAGGTTTGAAAAACTTGAAAAATCAAGAAATCGACCTCCGCCGCCTCCGCCACCTCCTCCGCCGCCTCCGCCGCCTCCGCCGCCTCCGCCGCCTCCGCCGCCTCCGCCGCCTCCGCCGCCTCCGCCGCCTCATTTATCCATATTTAGGAGGCGGCGGGCAAAGGAACCGAGGCGGCGGGTCGAAAAAATGAGGCGGCGGAGGCGGCGTGTGCGGCGGAGGCGGCGGTCGGCAGGTATTCCGAACTGTAACCCTAATCACTGCAACCAGAGATGCTCAAGAGGGTACCCTGTTCTTTTTCCAAGGGTACCCCTACCAAACACTGAAAACCGCCTAATCCGAAACTGTCAGTGCTGCTAACAATGTTGATGAAGCAATCGTGGAAGGTGTAAACATTCTAGCTTAAGTCTTTTATACAGGGGGACAAAATTGCACAATCGCTCGAAAAGATTTTCAGAAAATAAATCTATTCGCAGCCTAGCCATTGTGTCCCCCTTTGACATTAGCCTTATCTCCAAAGGATCTACAAGGCGTAAAAGAGGATTTGTGTTGTTATTTATTTTGTTATAGCCGTGTTTTGTTATGTTTATTTTGTTATTTATTTTGTTCGGGTATAGCAGTTTAGATTGCTAAGGTTTCGCATTGGAAAACTTATAGCCAAACCTAACCCAACATGATTTGGGTAAAAAAAGAAACCTAACGAATCCAAACCTAACCTTGCCCACCTAACCTAACAAAATAAATAACTGCGATCCAATAACATAAAAAAAAAAAAACAAACAGAATAACAACAAAGCAAACCCCCGTTTGATAAGCCACAATTGGCTTTAATGAACAAATAGGTGCCCGTTGCCTAGTTTGAAGGAAGAAAGCCATTTGCGACGAAAAATGCAGCTTGCGCTGTTCTTATCTCTTCCTGTGATCATCATTTCACACAACGTATTCAGATTCAATTGCCAGTGCATTTCACTGAGTTGTGAAATGCCATGAGAATTGAATTCCTTGTTCTTCAATGGCACCCCTATATGTCATGTGTCACGTTAAATCCTGGCCACCTATCATGCATGATAAAATCCTTTTCATAATCACGAAAAACTTCAAAATGTGCAAAAGAGTAGCCAATTGCGGCAATGGCATCAGCAATCACCGAAGAATTTTGGATTTCCATGCACTGCTTCTCTCTCAGAACCCTGTCATATTGGGTGCAAAGAGCAGACAGAACAGAAACTGCAGTTCGGATGACATACTTTTTGGTTGAAAACTCCCAACAGATATTTATAGAAACCCTGTCATCATCGGAAATTGCTAACCGTTTTCATTGCACCAAATTTGACATGAATCACTCTCCTCATCACTTATCTCTTATCTTCCACACATGGCACTTTTAAATTTGATCAGGTTGCCAAGCCAGAAAGCAAAAGACAAAACCATGGCTTCCCTACGGAAGCGAACCTTTTAATCTTGTTATTGGGCTATTTTAATGTCAATTGAAGGATTTTGCTTGCGTGGTCGATGCGGTAAGTGTGCGCTCCCGCCAGGCGGGGACGCATACGTCAGTTATTTTTCGTGAAAATCAAACTTGCATTTTCTAGACACGCGAGGCACAATCAGTTGGTCGATCGCCGTCAAATCGACTGCCAAAGAAAATTTGACCATTTGCAATTTCGACCATTTGAACGTTATGCTTTTTGATCGACCTTTTGTCACGACCAAATATTGTGATCAAACGTTTTGTTGTTGTGTGACCCTCTGCGGCCCCCAAAACATGGCATCCTGCAGACTGGATCAGACGTTTTGTTGTCATGTGACCTTCTGCTGTCCACAAAACATGGCATCCTGCAGACGGAAGGAGAAACCAACAACTCCAATTGGATGGCAAGACGCTGGCGATTTTAACAGTTGGTGATAGATATAACAAGGAGAAAGTAGCTACTCGTGATACAGACTGTATGAGATACGGACAGCGGAGAAGCTGCCCGTGATGCAGACTGTCGAAGATACAGACAGCGGATAAGCTGCCCGTGATACAGACTGTCGAAGATAGAGACAGCGGAGAAGCTATTACACGTGATGCAGACTGTCGAAGATACAGACAGCGGAGAAGCTGTCTGTGATAAAGACTGTCGAAGATACAGACAGCGGAGAAGCTGCCTGTGATACAGACTGTCGAATATACAGACAGCGGAGAAGCTGCCCGTGATACAGACTGTCGAAGATAGAGACAGCGGAGAAGCTATTACACGTGATGCAGACTGTCGAAGATACAGACAGCGGAGAAGCTGTCTGTGATAAAGACTGTCGAAGATACAGACAGCGGAGAAGCTGCCTGTGATACAGACTGTCGAATATACAGACAGCGGAGAAGCTGCCCGTGATACAGACTGTCGAAGATACAGACAGCGGAGAAGCTACCCGTGATGCAGACTGTCGAAGATACAGACAGCGGAGAAGCTGCCTGTGACACAGACTGTCGAAGATACAGACAGCGGAGAAGCTGCCCGTGATACAGACTGTCGAAGATACAGACGGCGGAGAAGCTACCCGTGATGAAGCTGTCGAAGATGCAGACAACGGAGAAGCTACCCGTGATACAGACTGTCGAAGATACAGACAGCGGAGAAGCTGCCCGTGATACAGACTGTCGAAGATACAGACAGCGGAGAAGCTACCCGTGATGCAGACTGTCGAAGATACAGACAGCGGAGAAGCTGCCTGTGATACAGACTGTCGAAGATACAGACAGCGGAGAAGCTGCCTGTGATACAGACTGTCGAAGATACAGACAGCGGAGAAACTGCCCGTGATACAGACTGTCGAAGATACAGACAGCGGAAAAGCTACCCGTGATGCAGACTGTCGAAGATACAGACAGCGGAGAAGCTGCCTGTGACACAGACTGTCGAAGACAGACAGCGGAGAAGCTGCCTGTGATACAGACTGTCGAAGATACAGACAGCGGAGAAGCTGCCCGTGATACAGACTGTCGAAGATACAGACATCGGAGAAGCTGCCCGTGATACAGACTGTCGAAGATATAGACAGCGGAGAAGCTGCCCGTGATACAGACTGTCGAAGATACAGACAGCGGAGAAGCTGCCCGTGATACAGACTGTCGAAGATACAGACATCGGAGAAGCTGCCCGTGATACAGACTGTCGAAGATATAGACAGCGGAGAAGCTGCCCGTGATACAGACTGTCGAAGATATAGACAGCGGAGAAGCTGCCCGTGATACAGACTGTCGAAGATACAGACAGCGGAGAAGCTGCCCGTGATACAGACTGTCCAAGATACAGACAGCGGAGAAGCTACCCGTGATGTAGACTGTCGAAGATGCAGACAACGGAGAAGCTACCCGAGACACAGACTGTCGAAGATACAGACAGCGGAGAGCTACCCAATACAGACAGTAGAAGATTGGCGTTTGGATGTGGAGTGGATCTGGAACTGCGCCAGCGCATCACCTGATCCGAACAGCAGCGTAAAGGTGCACAATTTTGTGCGTCACGCTGCTCAAGGGGAAGCGTTTTGACCAAATGTAGTTTTTGAGACGATTGCCCAAAAAGTCCCGTGACCAAAACCGCAATTTCTCTGCCTCCTCGAGCAGAAATCGTGAGCACGTCAGTTTGCACGCAGGAAGAAGGTGGACAAAAAATGAAAAGTTTGCCGAGATAACTTCCCTGCATAAAAGGTAGAAATTCCCAACAGAAGATACCCTTTGACTTCTCAACCATAAAAATATGCCAGCAGTTTTAGAATCGCTATTCAAATTGTTCTGCTATTGAAAACTTTACGTTCTTTCTTCTCAGCCTTCTTTTAGGAATTTTTTTTAAACTTTTACAGCATGAAAGAGTTTTTTGTTATCTTCCGCTACTTATGGATAATTCCTTGAGATGTAGCTATAACGAATATTTGCATGGCTTACGCTAAGTGCTCTGTGAAAAGCGATTCGTTTAATTGAAGGCGATTGCCTCCAAGTTTCCCATTGTCTGTTATTGGCCGCGTTAAAAATATTGGGATATGCTTGAAATACACAAGCAGAATAGTAGTTGGTAAACGGTTTAGAATAAAAATGCCAGAAAAAAGAAGAGGCTGGAAAAACGTTCTTCTCTTGAAATTTTCGAATTTTAAAGGTGAGAATGATAGAAATTGTTTGAACGTGTCATTCTTGTTCTTGTTGTGTTTGAAACGTGTCAATAAGATTTACGGCCGTGGGGATGCAAATATTTCTGCTGGAAAATTTTATTTTCTTTAGCAACAGTATTCCTTTTCCATCGCTGAGAAAGAAACATCTCGATGTGGAATTGGCTATTTCTCAAGCTTAGAGTTAGGGTTAGGGTTAATGGCTTTGGGCGACCGTTAAATTTGATTTGACAGCATTACGCAATCCTGTCTTATTTTTGATGTTTGGTATCGACCCCGAGGCGTATTTTGTAATCTATCTAGGATCGGGGATATCCCAATTTGGCGCTTGGGCAAAAAAGCAAAACAAAGCTGACCTAACCTAACCGACATGACCTGCCCCAACCTCGCGTAACTAACCCATCCTAACCTATCCTAACCCATTTTCTATGTTTAGAGCGTTTTCCTGCTTTTTTGTTGTTCGGGACTTTTACATGGGGTCAGATGGAAAAGTGCCCGAGCATCCAAATGTAGGTACCTTCTGCGAGGGAATGTACCTCACCATTGAATTATTCGAACATTGATAGATCTCGGGAGAAACAAGATCCATGCATAAAGCGGAAAATAACGATTATTTATGAGATCGGGGGGTGACGCGAAAATGACCCATCGCCAGCTTGGGCTGCCGATAATTTTTTGGAACTTTATACGACGCTCACTTGACCATAACCTAACTTTACAATAAATCCTAGCCGTTCCTTTTAACCTATCGTAACCTATCCCGACATAATGTGAGCTGACCTAATTTTTCTAATGCGAGCAATAAAATGTTAATTGGTCCAATATACATGGGTTGCGGAGCAAATTTGACCCCGGCTCTGCCTCACATTCTTTAGAAGCGGCGGTCAGGGGTTCATATTTGCTCCTCGGAACAAATATAAAACATCGACTTCCCCGGCAGTATTAAAAATCGAACATCCGTTATGAAGCTGCGAGCCGCGCAGCCTGCCTCAGAAAATTTAAAGATAACAAAACTCTCTGCAGGTTTATAGATGGCAAAATTTCCAAGACAACTCTTCTTCATGAGGGAGTCTGAAAAATCTGACTCCCGACGCCCCGGTTCGGCTTCGACAGATGGGCTCGGCTGCGCGCACAGACTGCAAGGCACAACTCCCTGGAAATCCTTGGAAAGGCAAGATGTTAACTTTCTGGCCTAATTTTCAACTCCATTAACCTTATATTCGTGCTGGAGAGGGGAGCGTGAGGAGCCAGTTTTGCTTTTGAGACTGAAATATTGACAGTGACGATGTTAACGGATGAAAAAATATACCTACTCTTTACCTAACGAGGTTTTGCGTGGAGAGAGTTATTTATCAAAGGAAATCTCATTTGCTCTCTATCTGTGACGTCTGTCGGTCGGGTGAGATGGAGGGGCTTCTGAGAGGGGTCGGCTTGCTTCACATTCGGCAAAGGCAGAGTTGAGGTGTGGGAGGCACGGGGGTGTTCATCACCGTCGCTTGCAAATTATGTTTGCGAAGCTCCCTCCAGCAAACTCCCCCCTTCTGACACCGGTTCCGCCCCTGTGCAAACACAGTTCTGAACGTTTTGAGGTCGAGGCAAATTTCAGTGTCGGATTTCTATAATTTCGGATGTTGCGCTATGGAATGAAATTTTCGAAACATCCCTTTTGATGTGGGATGTTAACGCTAAGGTTGGATACCTACACCCTGAAAGCTGACAGGTGTGAGTTTGGCCCTGAATAGATAAAAAAACAATGCTGAAAAACTAATGATCTGATGATGTCTATACAAAAGCGACGATTGCATAATGTAGATTTGCCTATTGCGACCCCTTCATTTAGCGTTGTTGGTTGTTGAATTGAGCCTGAATTGTCGACAAAACATTCTTGGTTCATGAAGTCACCTCAAAACAATAGTGCAGATCTGAGACGTAGGTTTGTGGGGAAGATTGCAAATTGCGGGGTCGGGGGGTCGTGGAGATGACGCCGCCACAAGAATGTGGAGTTCGGGGCAGCGTTTCAGCAGCGTTCATCAGAGCAGCAGGGGCACTTCTGCACACAGAGTCCGCCAGAGTTGCAAGAAATTTGCAACAATTGCAAGAATTTTGCAATTATTTCAGCACGCGTTTTTTCCGCATATCTGCCCACTTTTCGGAGAACAAAGTGCCAGAGAGGCTGCAGTGAGGTTGAATAATATTTTGTTTGCATGCCATAAATACGCCCTATGCACACTCATTTTGGAACCACATGAGACAAAAGAAGAAGGGCTGCTCAGTTATTCCGGTTCTTGCAGAAAGGGATGGGTCGCTTTGTTGATAATGTTGAAAAAGCTGATCTTTTTGTATCCTCATTTCAAAATAACTTTGCTGAAATTTCACTTCCAGTGCCGACACCGCCTTCGATCGCTCCTTCGGACCTTGTACCAGGTCTTTCATCTTTCTCCCCTGAAAATATTTTATTCCATTTCAGCTGTACAGAAATTTCAAGTGTCGTTTCTTTGATGTGCAACAAAAAAGGTCCTGGATTTGACAAAATCCCAATTCCCCTGATCAAAACCCTAAATGCTCCACTGTCGCAATTTTTGGAATTCGAAATTTTTGGAATCCGAAATTTCTGCGAGTCAAACAATATAATTCACCCTAATCGACATGGGTTTCGGAAGGGAAAATCCTGTGAAACTCAGCTATCTGAATTGGTCTTTGATATAGCATCATAATTTGAGTAAAAAACTCCAACACACGCAATATTTATTGACCTGGCAAAAGCTTTTGACAGTGTCGACCACGAACGCCTTGTTGTTAAGCTTAGGAGACTGTCATTCCCGATCACATTGTTGAAACTTATTAAATCTTACCTCACATCACGACATGCAATGTCATCGTCGATCGCACGTCGTCATCGATCGCACGCCAATGTCGTCGTCGATCGCACTCTGCTCTCTTCAAGCTCACCTTAGGGGTTCCTCTGGGGAGTGCATTGGGCCCCCTTCTCTCTATTCTTTTTGTCGATGATATTTTTCATGCAATATTACCTGTAACAGACGGCTCCATGCTGATGATATTGTGCTCTACACATTTGTCAAGGATGGCAGGGACGCTACCACTTCACAAAACAACTTGTACGTTCTTCATCAATGGTCTAAAGACTCACGAATGGAAATTAATATCCAGAAATACGCATTTCTGCTCTTCCATCCCAAAAAACTCACGAGCTCTTTCTCTCAGACTCGAGTTTTTCATTATAAGATAAATGATGAAACGGTGCCGTCAGTTTCCGTGTTTAAGTATCTCGGAGTCAAACTTCACGAGCATTTGGATTGGACTGAACAAGTCAACATGTCCATAAACAAAGCAAGATCTGCTCTGGGGTTTCTGAGAAGGAATCTCTCGCACGGAAATGCCAAATCGAAACTTCTAGCGTACAAGACTACTGTTTTACCTCACCTGGAATACGCGTCTGCTGTCTGGGATCCATTTCTCGTTTCCCACGCTGATGCGGTTGAAAAAGTTCAAAGAAGCGCAGCCAGATTTATTACTGGCAACTACGAGATGATCGAACAGCCATCCATCGTCTCGTCGATGTTGACTTGTATTTGTATTTGTATTTAATGTTTCAGCTTGCGATATAAATGCATTTTAACATTGGAAAACTTATATAAAAATATAAAAAATATAAAAACATTTGAAAGAACAAAAATGACAAAACTTAATAATTGAAAAGGCGACGAAACGATTTTACACAAACTCAGTATGTGGCAATCAAGCAATAGGTACAAGAACAAGAACATTTTGATGGAATTAATCTCTGGTAGTAGGAGAATTTCTGATCAAATAAGAGTCCTTCGGAGAGAATTCCACTCCCGAAGGGTTTTCTATAAAAAAGAATGGAAGAGGAATTAGCAGGGAACCCCTAAGGATCTTTTTTAGGGTGCTAAGACGTCTATCCGACCTTCTCTTAAACAGGGGTGAGAGCCCGAGCTTACTGAGCATAGCGGTTACACTGGATGTGTAGCCATAATCGTTCATGATAAAACGTGCAGCACTTCTCTGCACCTTTTCAAGAGCGTAAATGTGACTCACAAGAAAGGGATACAGCACAAGAGAAGGGATCCAGACACACCACATAGAGAATGGTAAAACAGAGTTTTTGTAAGCAATTAATTTGATATTTTTATCAGCGTGCAGTAAATTACGTCGTATTGTCTTGAACTTGATCCTTTCAGAATTCGCAGGAATGAGAAAAGGATTGCATTCTTAATTAAAATCTTGAAAAGCATTGCCTTATTTATTTATTTATTTATTTTTTTTTATTTATTCCAAAAATACAACAACAAGGAATTGGTTGCTGTGCAAAAAGTCATTAGTCAAGAGCAGTAAAAGCAGGAGAACGGTTGCAATGTAAAAAAGAGAAGCTAATCCCGCGCCAAGAATAAAACAGTTAAAATCAAAACAACAAGGTGAACTAAAAACAACAAGGACTAATTTGTTGTTGGTGCGACAGGATCTCTATATATGGGAACCGGGGTGATTTAGTTCTCGCATACTGGCAGCACTTAAAATTGTAGGCGAATTTTTCGGAAGACTGTTCCAGCTGGCAATAGCTTGGGGAAAAAAGACGTTTGATACAGTCTTTTTTTGTTGTCACGAGTTCGGATTTCAGGCAGCGGAGGTTGTCACTCGAGTGCTAGGTTCAATAGCCTTGATTGAGATCCCCCCGCTTTTTAAGGAAAACTTTCATAACAGAAGAGCCACTCATGATTTTCAATTCCGCATACCATATGCTAATCAAATCAAATATTTTTCTCAATTCATTTTTCCCCATATCACTTATGGATTGGAATGCTCTATCTTAGGGGCGCCCCTCGCCACCTTGATGACTGACCTCTGTTTTTATTTAGTGTTAGTTTTCCGCACTATATACTTCTTGTTCATAATTCTCACTTGTTCGCATCTTCCTTTGCAATGAATGTTTGTGTTGTCAAATTCTTTGTCTGATGTAAATAACCTGTAAATATCGTTTCTGACACATTTGCACCTCATTATAGCAAATAAAATGAAAAGAAATAAATGAATAAATATATAAAATACTCGCGCCAGCCCCTAAGCACGCCACTTTCCATGATCGCAGCGACCAGGGTAAAGAACAGATCATTTCAAAATTGATTGCTGAGTTTTCTTCTGCTGAAGCATCAGAAATAAATTGCCAGCAAGGAATTTTGGGACGTACGGAAAGGAAGCTCGTCAAATTTTTTGTGGGATATCCATGATTTTAAAAATTTTAGGTTGGGCGTGTTCTGTGTTCACCAGTCTCTGCCTTAACGATCCTTTAAGTGACTCCCCTGCGGTTGAGGTTGACCGATAATGGGTGCGCTGCCCAAAAGAAAAAGGCTTGTAAGGGCTTTTAACTGCCTAGACTTGCTTTCGGCCAAAACGATACTTGAAGTTTTGTGTTGTAACTTTTTGTTCCGTTGTGACGTTTATAAAAATGCGTCCTTTGAAAGGCAAATCGTTTCACGTTTTCAAGGAAGAACAATGACGTTTTCTCCTTGAAACAGACGTTTATACATAAACTTTGAGTTTTTTGCCGTGAAAACAGGGGAATTTTTGCATGATAGGCCTTTTCACTCGCTTGCCGTCTTTCAGATCATTGTTGGAAATCATATTCTAAGTTCCGTATCGCAGACTTCCCCATGGACTTCTGCTTCAAGAATTGTTTTCTGGCTGACTTTTTTGAATAGCATTCCGATTTCTTCATCTTTCCTCCACTCATCTCTCTCACACGGTTTGGGTCCACTTCGCAACTTGCACTTTGCAACATGAACTTTGCAACCGTCCATTTCGCAACCGTGCATTTCGCAACCGTGAATTTTGCAACCGTGCATTTTGCAACCGTGCATTTGGCAACTGAGCATTTGGCAACTGAGCATTTGGCAACTGAGCATTTTGCAACCGAGCACTTGGCAACCGTTCATTTTGCAACCGTGCACTTCGCAACCGTGCATTTAGCAACCGTGCATACTCATTCCACCTCTTTCCCGCTCTCTCCTCCTCTCTCTCTTGCTCTCTCTTCCTCTCTCCACCTCTCTCCTCCTCTCGCCTCTTCTCTCCTCCTCTTTTCTGCTCTCTTCTCTCGTCTCCCTCCATATTCATCTTTCCGCACTCCCTCATCTCTTCCCTCTCTTCCCTCTTCCCTCTCCTGCTCTCTCTCTCCCTCTCCTTTCCCTTCTTTTACAACCCACAACTCATCCCTGATCTCTGCCCCGCATCTTCTTTCCGATTGCCTTGCCTCCTAAATTATTCCCATTTACAAACCCCCTTCTCTTGACTTTCGCTCTCTTCTAAACCATGCACACAATCCCTTCTGATCTATACCTACGTAGTATTGCAAACCACCTTATGACCACCGCACTGCCAACCCACAACTACATTGCCTGTCAACTCCCTTCCCTTCCTAACTCCCTCTCGCCCACTCTCTTTCAGCTCTTGTTTCTGAAACTTCCATGAAACTCTGCATTTCAAATCCAGCTCTTCTCTGAAGGTTTAAACCCCTACTTTCTCCCTGACCCCATAAATTGGAATAGGCGTCTGGGTGGGCCTCTTAAAAGGTTTTGTTACGGCCATACGGTTTATTTGGCTATTGGGCTCTTCATATGGTAAATGGTAAATCCATTACGTTCCGATCGGAACGAAAACACGGTCAAAGCTCATCAGGGAGGCTGGATAACGAGCTGTCGTCGC
Source organism: Sinentomon sp. SZTP_YWyxl (assembly GCA_030068105.1). Lineage (NCBI taxonomy): Eukaryota > Metazoa > Arthropoda > Protura > Sinentomata > Sinentomidae > Sinentomon > Sinentomon sp. SZTP_YWyxl. The sequence goes on from JASGXE010000677.1 coordinate 14,761, forward strand.
AACAGTTGTTTAGAGTGATATCAACGGCGATCCTGTCGCCATCTGCGCTTTTCCGGGAACAGAGTGCTTCCCACGATCGATTATCTCTAATGGAGTTTGGCTGGCACATGTTTAAAATCTGGTCAAAATCATTTCCATTGCCGAAGCATGGTAGGTGGGCAGTGGGCTTGGATGTTTTTGGATTCTCGAAAGTCATACCTACGCTGTTTCTAACTTCTGTTTTGCTACTCGCGTTGTTTCTGGTTGCTATTCGGCTGTTCACACTGTTTCTAACGGCAATTCTAACGGTCGCGACATCAGCAAACAGTCCAACATGTTATTCGTTCGTGAATCCCTTCCATCTGTCAGTCGCGGGCATTCTCAGCCCACGTCACTCCACATCCTTTACTTGTGTCAGAATACGCGACCAGCTAAAGGAAACACTGGTCACAGAAGGTAGGTATCTAATCATGTGATCACGAATCACTCAGCACAACAAAGGCATATGCCAATAACAAGCCGAGCGCAAATCACTCCTATTGCCACGTGCTAAATCTCTGTCTCGCTTGTTCTGTCGTAAAAAAGACCGTCCTTGCAACTCCTTTCCGAAAACAATTGCCATTTGGAACGCACTTCCTTCCAGGTGACGCCGCTTCAATTTTAGAACCTCCCTTGCTGCCGTGTGAACCAGTCATTCGATCGAGTCTAATGCCCGGTTGCACCAACGTGGATCAAGCTTTGATCTCGGATCAAATTCTGATCCTGGATCAGGCAATGTTAAAACCCTATGCTTGATCTCGGATCAGTGTTTGATCCGAGATCAAAGCTTGATCCACGTTGGTGCAACCGGGCATAAATGTTTTGTTTTGCTGGTTCCCCCTTTGTTGCATTTGTCCGCGTTTGTCTCTGTTTGCCTTGCAGCATTCACCAGCATTGACCTCAAGCTGGGATGCCATTTTAAACTCGATAATTTTTGACCTCTCACGCGTCATTTCAGGCTTTTCCATAGTCTTGCGGATTTGTCACAGGCATAATTTAGGTGAGGGCAGTAGACGGCCAACGCTACAATGGCCACACGAGCCATATGAACATTTCAACGTGGCGCACTATAGCGACCAAATTTACCTTTCACGTAACATTTAGGCGTCACCATCAAGGAAACTGTCTCTTGGCGGATTTAATTTTTAACTTTCACTGTGTCCATTAGATCTTCCCAAAAAGGACTCTCAATTTCGAAACGCCTCCGCGCTGCTTTCGACGCTGCTTTTTTCCTTTCAATTTGTCCTGGGAAATCCATCCTTGCTCGGCTCTTTCAGGGCAAGGGTGCTGGAATCGGGAAGCCTGAATTATTTTTCCAATCTTATATCCCATGCGCCTCCAGCATCCTGTTTTTCCGGGAGAAAGCCGGGGAGGTGAGGCAAATCGTCCACCAACGCTCGTCCGCTTTGAAGCGGGGCGCTCTGACGGTAACGCGTGGTCGCACAGGCGGCGAATTACAGTTTTCCGCTATGGCAGGGTCACTAGGATTACCTTTTCGCAAGTTGTTTGCGGCGGGTGGTTTGGGTTGGGCAGATCTCTTAATTAAATTAGTACAGGGGCCTGCACCTTACCTGGGCACGGACATGTGTTTCTCTCTGCCCTAGTCTCTCCTGATGTAGCCGTCGGTTAAACGAAAACAGCCGACACTCGGAACTTAACGGGGTCTTAAGTCTCACCACGCCTCGCCAGAATCCTTAGAACAACATCCATCGGATCAGAGCCAGCCCCGGGAGAACGTTTTCTGTAGTTGCCTGGGCTTCGTTCCACAGCAAGAACAAATGCGACCATGGAAAACGCGCATCGGAGAAGAAGGGCAGCTTCGCCAAGGAGGATGCAAGGATTGTGCAGGCGGATTTCTCTTTCACAGGCACGGTCGCCGACAGAGTATGTTCTTGGGAGGGAGAAAGCAAAATTTCATATTTTCGCCATCAAGCGTACTTCAATTTATCATTCGCCTGCTTGGCTATATCGTTCATTTTCTTTGCTCGTTTCACCAATTTTTCAACACACTCAGCTCCAACTCGCAAAAGCCAGAATTCAGTCATTCAGTGGATGCACTCGAAATCATGTTGCGAAAATTTGATTTATATGCACAACGATACTCATTCGTTGCGAAAAACGATCCATGTATAGGTACAATCACAGAAACAATAATTTACCCATAAGTTGGAGCCTATTATGTTGGTTTACTGGTACGTTATTGCCGTTTATGGTCACGTTATCCTTAAAAGGATAACGTGACCATAAATACGCATGTCTATTTTTATAGTTTGTTTGCACATGCTTTTTTATGTGACTACATTTTGTCAAAAGAACAACCGCATATATGACCCTCAAACCAATAATGTATGTGTCCAAAATAATGGGCACGTGTATGTTCACTGAATCTGCAAGCTAAAGCAATGGAGAATAAAGATAAACATGTTTCAGATTGTACCTATTTATTTGTATTCGGCATACGAACAACACGCGCACACAACTACAATTCGTACACATCGGCCCCTCCACGATTTCCCAAACCACGAGAGAGCCGTATTATTGCATTATTTATTATTATTATTATTTATTATTATTATTATTATTATTATTATTATTATTATATTAAAAACAATACTGCCACGAAAGATTTGGTGGCAGGACGAAGAATACAATTCTGAGTCATAGATGATTAAAAGAAAGGCAACAATTTCAAATAAAGAAGGTCAACGGTCACGAATAACTGGTGCAACGCCCAGGGAAGCCATTGCACGCGAAATTAGAAGGGATGTTTCCGGTAGACAATTCCAATCCCTGATGGTGCGAGGAAAGAAAGAGTTGAAATAACGGTTTGACTTGCAGATTGGAGCATGAAAAGCAAGGCCATTGTCTGTTCTGCGCTGCTTTGGCTTCTTAAAATAATGAGGAGGCATAGTAAAATTCAGGGAGTTCGTTAAAATGCTGCTAAATAACTGAAGTCTGTGCATTTTGCGCCTGCTAGACAAAGAAGACAACCCAAGATCCCTCAGTAGGGCGGTCACACTAGCTTCACGGGCATATGAACCGGTAATCATGCGAGCAGCTCTTCTTTGAACCATTTCAACTTTTGATGTATCTTCCTGGGTGGCAGGGTCCCAAATGGCGCTGGCGTACTCAATTACAGGCAATACGAGGGATAAATATGCTTTGAGCTTGGCTTCTTTGGAGGAATAACGCATGTTTCTTAGAACAAAACCAAGGGTCTTTTTTGCCTTGGCGCAGGTGAAGCTAATGTGATCTCTCCATGAAAGGTCTTGGGAAATGAAGACCCCAAGATATTTAAAAATCCTGACATTCTCAATAGGCAGATCATTGATTGTGTAAATCACCTGGGTGACAGGAATTCTGACGCGTTTGGAAAAGGACATCGTTTTTGTTTTGAAATGTTTATTTGCATTCCCCAGGCGCTGCACCAAGAGGAAACCTGGTTGGTCCGACTGCAGAAGACGACTGTCGTGAGGGGAATTTACGGCTCGATAAATGACAACATCATCAGCGAACAGTCGTATACTTGAGTAGAGGTCACTTGAGATGTCGTTATGTAAATCAGAAATAACAGCGGGCCGAGACAACACTCTTGTGGCACGCCTGAAGTAACAGGTGATTCAGATGAGATTGCACTATTGACAGAGACCACTTGGGTGCGATTTTCCAGAAAACTTCTTATCAAATGGAGGATAAAATTTGGGAAACCCAGCAGTTGCATTTTCAGAATCAGTTTGTCATGAGGAACGAGGTCAAAAGCTTTTTTAAATCAAAAATATAGCATGAGTTGGAATGCTGTTGTCGAGATCTTTGGCAATATCATCCACCAGCAGCATAACCTGAGTTTCGCATGACATTTTGTCTCTGAAACCAAACTGATATGGATGAAGAACATTGTTTTCTGTCAGGAAATTTCTAATCAAAGACGCTAAAAGTTGCTCAAAAACTTTGGAACAAATGCAGGTAAGAAATTGGCCGATAACTTTCTGGTCGATTTGGTGGTTGATCTTTTTTCTTAATCGGGATGACAAGAGCCTTTTTCCAGTCTGAGGGCAACTCTCCTTCGGACAAAATTTTGGAAAAGAAAGATGACAATACGGTACTCAAGGCCGGAGCAAGCTCCTTCAGTAAGCGACCCGGCAGACCATCAGGGCCCATGGCTTTTTTGGGATTAATCTTTAAAAGAAGTTTCCTTGTGCCAACAGCTTTGACATCGGGTGGAGGATGGTCGTTATTTAGGGTGGCAAGTTGGGATAAGGGGGAGCCTATTCCGGCGGGTGAAAAAACACTCGAGAAATAGCAATTCAGGACTTCTGCGATTCCGCTGCTCTCAGTTGTCAAGTTTCCATTTGGGGTAACGAGCGGAGGAATTCCACTGCAATCCTTAAGGGATTTTAGATACTTCCAGAACTTACGACAATGATTGTCTTCAAGGGTTGAGTTGATGAAAGAGTGAAACAATGCAGAGTTAAGATCTGAACATTTAGTTCTAAGGTGATGATATGAGGCACCGTCGGATGATGAACCACTGCGTTTGAATTTGGAATGAGCGCGTCTCTTCTTTTGAAGGAGTTTATTCAGTTTTTGGGTAACCCAGGGGTATTTCTGACTGACTTTGGACTTTTTACTTGGTATCCTATTCAAAAACACTGTCAAAGTGTTTTTAATTGTTAACCAGGTGTCATTAATTGGTCTATTTTTAATGAAATCATTTGAAAACAGTGGATTTGAGAGCAGAATTTTGTTTAGTAGAGGCCAGTCTACAGCGCCATAGTCTATAAATTTTTTCACGACTTTTTTGGAGGCTGCAGAATCGACAACCGGAAAGGACAGGGTGACCATCTCATGGTCGGATATGCCTGGGAGAACTTTGATCACACGGGTGGGCCATTCAAAATTAGTCAGGACTACATCCAAAATGGTGCTGGAAAATGGAGTAATTCTTGTGGGCTTTAATACTAATTGGTCAAAATTAAAAGTGTTTACTATGTTTTCGAGGCACTTGTCATTGTTATTGAAGGCCAAAACGTGAAGATGATTTGGGAAGTGTTCGTTCACTTTCGAAGCAAAGAAGTTGGGGGAATTTACATCACCGCAAACGAGTATCTTATGACCAAGGCAAACATGAACCCCGATAGAGTCGGGGTTCATGTTTGCCTTGGTCATAAGATAGTCTTTCCACTTAATCTCGTGGTCGCCGCTCCCGTTGAAATTAAAATGTTTATATCATCAAAATGTACTTTCACACCGTGTCTGGTAAATGATGGCGTAAAATGCTTGAAATACTTTGGATCGCGAAGAGGCCAAACCGTCGTTGTTCTGGCGTAAACAGTACCTATTTTAATTCATTTTAACCCAAAATTCGTACCTCATCGAAACCTATCCTTTAATCTTCCCATCAAAGCGTGGAGGAACTTACAATGACCTGTCTTTCTAAGTTAGACAGGTTGTTGTAATGTTGTTGCTAATGTTGTTGCTAATGGTCTAATGCTAAAATGGCCTATTGCTAATTATTTCACAATTATACGGTAATTTTCCAGCCTAAATTGGGATGTTGGAGCATAACAGTTTTGTTTTTGTATTTTCCCCGTGATAAATGCGATTTTGTATTTAAAGTGCCCAATTTTGAGCGAATGCTGTTCAGAAAGATGGTTATAGAGTTGTAGGTATGTTTGTATTCGTATAATATTCGATGGGAGGAAACTCCGAAAAATAAAAGGTTCGATTGATTGATTCCATTATGTGTGAATCGAGCCCGAAGATGTGATCAATTCTGATCATTTTCAGTAAAATAACCCGCCTCTGAGGGAATATGTGATGCAGCATTTGACAAAATCGTGAAGTACGGTATCGGATATTCCGTAGACGCATTTCCAAAATTTTTAAACGGAGTTAAAGCAGAGAGATCCAAAGTGGCCCTTCTTGAAAACAGCTTCAAGAGGTTTCTCTCGAAATTCTGAATATCAAGATAGCATTCATGGACCATTTCTTTCAATGATGGAGTGTTCAGGACCCGATGAATTGCCCACTTAAGTGCTGAGTATGGACCCATCGTGCGGGATTGCATGCAATGACCTTGCAAAAATTTTGTGAATGAAAACCTTTCATTCCATTTATAGTTCCCCGGGATGCTTTTTTACAAATCCTGCCGCAAATTTAGATATGGCATAGAGCGCTTTGTGCAAGAATTCTCGATTGGGGCTCTGTACTTACAGGAATTTTTTTCTTCCCTGAAGCTATCTGAACCTGACCTAACCCTGTTTCCTCTCAGGAAAAGTCGGGCCATTTAAACTCGTGGCATGGTCTGCAAACTGGCGCCCGGGATGCGTCACCCGTTCAGTCATTCATCTTTTGGGATTTTAAGGCCACGTCATCTTCCATTTTTAGATATCCCCGAGATGGGTTATGGGTTTTTTGCCATATGGATACGGTGGCCCAGTTTCACAGCATTGCCTATTAAAGAGTAAACCAGTTTTGATGATCTTAAAATATCACTATACATTAATATCTTTCATTCAGGACGCCAGACATTTAACTCATGTTGAGAATAACCTGTTACTGCATTGAAAGAGGGCGCCCAAATTGGCGAGAGGGACCTGCAAAGCATTCTTTTGAAAGTGGAGCATTCGCTATACACAGCAAAATTAGTTTCCCAGGTTGCAAGGAGATGACGCAGCGATCCGCACTAATAAGCCTGCCATGGCTCAACTCTTTGAATGGTCGAAAGCGACTTGACAAGGCCAACCCGAATTGGGACAACAGGACAAAACTTAACGGTAATGCAAATTCGAGCTTAATCCAGTTTCGGATGCGAGTTCAAGGTCGGCGCCCCGAACTAGGCGAACTATAAACTGCTGACCGGGATTTCGCCTGCGGTTGCTCCATTTTCCCGCCTTTCCCCTGCCGGCTACTTTCTCCCTGACAGAGCCAGGCGCATGTCCGTGGGCTGGCTCTGGCCAATATCGCAAAACAAAAATAAACCCCTTGCGAGGCTCGGGCTCGATTCGCCTTGGGAAGGCCGCCCGAGAATCGCTGGGGCAGAAGCAGCGATCGGCAGCCGGCGAAAAACACACCTCAAGCCAAAATAGGAGATTCCCGTTTTCCGAAGCCGCTTCTGCCTACCGCCTACCAGTCTCGTTCTAGCTCCTCTAGAGCAGTGCGTGCGTTTAGAGCTCCGAGGAGGCCTCAGCCAGCAAGCGTGGAAAATCTGCCGGGGAATATTTCGCCCGAGAGCTGTGACGTTTTCTTTTTACTTAACGGAAGGAATATCAGCGGGCAGGAAATTCAGGCTTTAAAAACAGGAGTGGAAGAGTACTTGTCCCCCCGTCGCAGGAAATGTGTTTAAACAAAAGAAGCAATAAGGCGCGGCTGGCCTCTGTTAGTCTAGTCAGTCTCGTCGTTGAGCCGAGTGTCATGTCAGAAAATTAAAGTGTCCGCCGTGTCACGACGTGTTTTCATTTAGTTTGTTATTTTTACAGCCTACATCAAATTTCTGCCTTGTCCTTATTCTGAGAGATGTTCCATGCTTTGATAAGGGAATTATCCTTACAGAGCCTCGGGCTACTTCAGAAAAATGAGACCTCCACCAGAGAAGTTGAATCGCGTGCTGAGAATCGCCATGCAAACACCCTAGGTCACCAAGGATGAACCAGATAAACGCGTAGGAAAGTAGGCAGACATTTTCAGTGTTTCATATTTTTGCGGCTATCGTGACTCCACTACAGAATGGGTAAAAGCGTACCCACGCAACCAAAATGAAAGTAGAAATTTGTTTTCCTAAAAGTCGTTGTGCTTTCCAATCTTGACAACATCGGCACGGCGTCAAAGTGCCGAGCTTAAACTGACATCTCCTTTTAGACCTTCTGCGTCATGCAGCACCAATTCCATTTTCGCCAAATTATTGTGAGTTCCGGAACACGGAAAAAGTCGCATTTTTCCGCATCATCTTCAAGCTTCACTCTCAGACTTCCTTCTTTTCTTTCCACAGTCACCGAAACAATAATAACTCCCTTAGAACAAGAACCTACATTGGATCATGGGAGCCAGTATTTTTTTTTAACTGTACATGTCTGGTATCATAGATGTGACGTCCCTGACCATGGCTGCAGGCATTCTCTCAGGGGATATACAACAGAAACTGTTTTGTTTTCTGTATTGTATTTGTATTTACAGTAAGCGCCGTAAGTTTCCCGTCATATTATGGACATCATGTTTTGTGCATTCTGCCATATACAGGGTAGCCCAAAAGTCTTTGGCCATAGGAAAAACGTAAATTTGATGTTTTTATCAAATCTTGTGATCTAAAACTCGTTCTTGCTCGAAGCACGGTTGACAAGACGTAATCGGAACAACATGCGCATATTCAGGGATGCCAAAGTTTTTGGCCAAATAAAAAAATTAAATTATCTGTTTTTATCAAATTTTGTGATTTGTGACTTTTTCTAACTCACACCACGGATGACACCACTTTATTCGGTGCTAAAATTTCCGAACAAAGCCTTGACATCGATGTCAGAGCCAGAAAAGGTTTCAGATCATAAAAATATGACAAAAACGACAAATTTGCGTTTTTCCTATGGCCAGGGACTTTTGGGCTACCCTGTATACCGTATGCCATCCCGTTATTTGGAGTCGGAATCTCGAGTAGCCGTTTCTGTCTTCCTCCGATCTGTAGTGGTCTCGAATAAATAAAATAAGTGAACAAAATCCATCCGCAATGGTCGTTGGTGTGCCTCATGCTGACGCCATGTTGCTACTAAAACCACAATTTTCAGAACGAACGCCAACCTCGAACACCTGCCTTCACTCTGTCTGATGAGCACAAACGGGAGGAGAGCCATACCTTGTCGCACTTACGGTGGAGACACGATGTCGAGGTATAAATTATTGCGGCAGAAAATATGCCGTTGCTTTTTTATGCCGTTGCCGCGACATAAAGTTCCGGCAGAAAAAGTCGGCGACATGATGTCCATTTATGCCGAGGAAAAACCCCAACCTGTGGCAGATATTTTTGTGCGCTTGGATTTCTGCCTCAACTTTATACCGGAGACATCATCTTCTGCTTTAACTGCGGAATAAGAATACGCGACCCGCGATTGGCTGACAGTGGTCAGTGACGTCACGTTTCGTTCGGCGCACAGTTTTGGCCATAAGTTTCAGCGGTGCGCTGGTGAGCTGGTCGGCAGCAGTCGTGAAGCGCAAGCGAGTGTGTCGTGGATGAGATTCGAAACTAATCTGATCTTTCGATCGGCATTTGCAATGCAAAATAAATATCCTGAATAATAGTTCATGCATATTGCACAACTTTGATGAAGTTAATCATCTTTGATTTCTAGCGGCGCACCTGCCTTCTTCTGGAGTCTTGGTCACTAAAACCGGGAAGATTGCAAAAAATTTGAAGAGAAATTCCTTTCGCTTATTGTTAAATATTTTTTTTCATGAGGAGCCCAATTTCTCACAAAATAAACACCAGAAGATCAGTGCCAAAGATCTCTCTGCCGCAGCATTCACCACATCTCGGAATCGACGCAATGCATTTAAAAAAGAAATGTTTTTCATTTTTTCTCAAATTATTGTAATTTTCGCCCCCATTAACCGGTACCCATGATATGCACATGATCCAACGAATAAAGTGTTCCGAATAGACAAAGATGAAAAATTTGATATGGTTTGGGTGATTGAGAATTTGTCCACAATTTCTCAAGGGGGTTTCTCTTTTGACGAGGCAAAAACACAGAGGGGTTGCGTATTTGCCTTAAATTCTCAGGCGAGGGGCTGTGAATTTGTTGAGGGGGTTATGCTGAAATTCAGACAAATACACAGGAGAGGTTGCGCATTTGTCGGGCGCGGGGCATGGGAATATTTCGCAACACGTGAAGGAGAAACCGCACGCATCAGTATCGTTGGAGACATGATATATGGCCCAGCTATGTAGCATAGAGTAAAGAAAGACAAACTGCTTCAGAAATGGACGGCCGTAGGTAAGTACCTATCTCACAGATGTGTCCCCCGTTGCCAAACGAATCAATCTTTATTCCGAATAAAAATGCTCCGACTTCCCATTGCTCATTGCTGATGTATAAGGGGTCGCAGGAACTGCACGGACTTGTATCAGGACAGACTGCAGATTTGTATAACTCCAATCATCGTATCTGCCACACCTATCCTCTCCTAACTAGTTTATCCTAACCTAACCTAACCTTTTCTACCTAATTTGGGGCCACAAAGACTTTGCTGCAGCGCAGCCTTCTGCGTCGTTGCGAGTCGTGCCAGCCCAATTTCTCGTCAATTCTGCTTCCCCGATTTATGGCTGGGCAACACTCCAAAGGCACCCAACATTCCTGTGAATGAACAAGGCATCCTTTTCGGTTTGAAACGGCCAAATTTGACAAGACAGCGTAAAGAATCGAAAATCATTCAGGATATGTTATCTGTATGGAAGGAGAAATGCGCCACGCCCCACGACAACCGTTTTCGGTCTTGCAGGCCCCAAAAATGGACTCATTGTCATACAAGACTAACTCCCATAACATATTGCATTTTTCCTTGATTTTTGGCATCGACGAAATGTGGTGAAGTATACAGGGTGTCCCGTAAATCAACCACCATAATATCAGAATAGATTCCACAGGACCATACAAATCGAACTTAATCAGTGACAAAAAGTGATCCGACCCCCCATTTCGGAGTTTTGCCCCCCCCCCACAAACCTCCCCAAAATGGACCATTTTTGGGTATTCATGGGGGAGGTAAGATTTCACCTTAGAACAGTCGAATTTTCAGGACAGGTACTATGGAACAAGGAAAACAAAAAATGTTCAGTGACAACATACGCTCTGACCCCCCATGTCCACGCAGTGGCCCGCCAAAAAGCCAGAAAAGCCCGATTTGGAGTTGCTTTGGGGTAACTGAGATACGGCGATTATGGGTCGTCGTATAAAAGTGATAGTTCGCAGCCATATTCACAAAGGTATACTGAACAAACAATATTCAGACAAAAAAGTCATCCGACCCTCCATTTCCACGCAGGAGCCACTCAAAAACCGCTAAAATTCTCGTTATTCGGGGGGTTCCCGTTGTTGCCATGGCAACCCACAACATTATCATGGTAACAATAGGAGCCCCACGAAAACGAGAAGCTTTTTAGCGGTTTTTGAGTGGCTCCTGCGTGGAAACGGAGGGTCGGATGACTTTTTTGTCTGAATATTGTTTGTTCAGTATACCTTTGTGAATATGGCTGCGAACTATCACTTTTATACGACGACCCATAATCGCCATATCTCAGTTTACCCAAAGCAACCCCAAATCGGACTTTTTTAGATTTTTGGCAGGCCACTGCGTGGATATGGGGGGTCGGAGCGTATTTTGTCACTGAACATTTTTTGTTTTCCTTGTTCCATAGTACCTGTTCTGAAACTTTGACTTTTCTATGGTGAAATCTTACCTCCCCCATGAATACCCCAAATAGGTCCATTTTGGAGGAGTTTTGGGGGGCATAACTCAGAAATGGGGGTCGGATCACTTTTTTCCAATGAATAAGTTCGATTTGTATGGTCCTGGGGAATCTATTCTGATATTAAAATTTGTGGTGGTTGATTTACAGGACACCCTGTATATTTTCCACACCTATGAAGATCCGTTTTACTGGGATCAAGAAACTCGCCGTGAGAAGGTTACAGCGATTATTTTTGGATCGCGCACGCTGCAGATCACTTTTTTGCCGAAATAGTCCCAAACAGTTGCAAAGAATCCTGCAATGCCGCGCTTTTCTACGGATACGACGGACGTTTTCTGTGCACCTGTTTTTTGTGCACCTGTGCGACCGATTCTGGTGTTCGACATGCACCGATGAATGAAAACTGTAGTGAGACACCGATGAATATAGTGCACGGGCCATTCCGATAATTTTCATGAGCAAATCAAGCTACAAGTATCGATTCTCGTCATCAATAAATCGTTATACCTGAACTTAAACCCTCGCCAGCGGCGGAATAAAGTTGGAGCAGAAAACTGACAGGAAAATGATGTTTTCTGCTATGGCATAACTTATTCCGCATATCGTGTCTCCGGTTTAAGCAGCCTCGGAATAACTTCTGTTGTGGCAGAAAAATTAGGTCGGATATAAATTTTTGCCTTATACCTCAACTTATGTCGCACATCATGTCACCGGTTTTGCTTATTTCGCTGCTTCTGCAGAGGCATAACGCTATATACCTCAACATCGTGTCTCCACCGTTAGTGTCAATTTAACAGCCATGGAGCGAGAAAACATGCAAACCCTATTCGTCCATTTGACGGGAGACTTGTGGCGCATACGATATAATTTGCCATGTAAATGCAAATAAATCACATGAAATTACGCACAAGGGAGAGAAAAAAAAACGAGGAAATAAAACAACTGTTCAAAAGCATGACAAGAGAGAGAGAGAGAGAAAAAATCTTATGGCAAAATTGAACAATCAAAGCGGCATGCCAAGAGATTGAGCAGTAAAAAAAAATGAAATAGTAATGATAGAAAATAAATAATGTTCTAAAAATAAATAAAAACGAAAAATAATGAATCCCATGATCCAATGTTTTGGTCCTTGTATTAAGGGAATCATTATTGGTTCTGTCACTGTCCAGTTACGATGGAATTATACAGGGTGTCCCGTAAATCAACCCCCCTAAATATCAGAATAGATTCCCCAGGACCATACAAATCGAAGTTAATCAATGGAAAAAATTGACCCGACCCCCCATTACTGAGTTATGCCCTCCAAAACCCCCCAAAATGGACCCTTTTGGGGTATTCATTGGGGAGGTGATATTTCACCGTAGAACTGTCAAATTTTCAGGACAGGTTCTATATGTAACGAGTATAACAAAAAATGTTCAGTGACAAACAACCGTCCGAGCCTCCAATTCCACGCAATGCCTTCCCAAAAATCCAAAAAAGCCCAATTTGGGGTTGTTTTGGGGAAACTGAGATATGGGGATTGGGGGTCGCAGTACTAAAGCCATTTTTCGCATGCAGATTCCCAAAGGTATACGGAACAAAAAATGTTCAGTGGAAAAAAGTCCTACGACCCTCCATTTATACGCAGTATCCACTCAAATACTGCTAAAAAGCTTCTCGTTCTCATGGGGTTACGACTGTTACCATGGTAATATTGTGCGTTACCATGGCAACAGTCGTAACCCCCTGGGAACGAGAAGCTTTTTAACGGTATTTGAGTGGCGACTGCATGGAAATGGAGGGTCGTAGGACTTTTGTCCACTGAACATTTTTAGTTCCGTGTATCTTTGGGAATCTGCACGCGAAAAATGGCTTTGATACTACGACCCCCAATCCCCATATCTCAGTTTCCCCAAAACAACCCCAAATTGGGCTTTTTTGGATTTTTGGGGGGGGGGGCATTGCGTGGATTTGGAGGCTCGGACGGTTTTTTGTCACAGAATATTTTTTGTTTTACTCGTTACATAGAACCTGTCCTGAAAATTTGACAGTTCTAGGGTGAAATCCCCCACGAATACCCCTCCCCCACGAATACCCCAAAATGGTCCATTTTGGGGGGTTTTGGGGGGCATAACTCAGTAATGGGGGGTCGGATCACTTTTTTCCACTGATTAACTTCGATTTGTATGGTCCTGGGGAATCTATTCTGAAATTTCGGTGGTTGATTTACGGGACACCCTGTATACTTTACCCAATCCAGCAGAAATGCGGTTGTGTGAAATTTTAGCAAAGTCTCAACTCGGCAGAAACAATAAAGGATTTCCTTTTACGTATAGCTCAGGTATCAATCTGGCACTTTTATTTCAACTTCGTTTCAATGTTGCGCTTTAATTTCTGCACTGCTTAAACAACAGTAAAAAGAAAAAGTCTTGGAAGGAACAGTAAAATGGGGAAAAGACACATGCGAGTATACCAACGTTTCGCAATCCACTCACACAAAATCACGATGCCACAACGCATCACTCATCCAATTACACAGAGTAGCCCAAAAGTCTTTGGCCATAGGAAAAATGTAAATTGCTGATTTTAGCAAATTCTGTGATCTCAAAATTTTTCCAACCCTAACAACGGATGTCAAGCTTTATTCGGATATTGTGGACCGAATAAAGTGCTTTGTGCCATCCATGGTTAGAGCCAGAAAAGGTTTCAAATGACAAAATGTGTTAAAAGCAGCAATATGTTTGCTGTGCATGGCTTTGGGCTATACCCTGCAGCATATGTCCTTCCTTTCATCCGTTGAACAGCGACCGGACGACTGTTCCTTTGTTGATCGTCTATCCGTGCTATTGGTGATTGCAACGCCACAGCCTCAGTCTGGTCACGTTGACCATGGCTTCCCAGTCGCAGGTGTTGGCAAAATGGTGCCTTGAACATGGCTGTCTTTTCGATCGGGATGACAACAGCCAAAAGGGCAGCGACATGATCATGTGCTCTGTTTGCGAGGACTGGTTTCACATGAAGTGCCTCAAGATTCCGCTGAAGGCACGTCTCTATTACTGGCAGTGCCACAGCTGCATTGAAAAACGTAGGAAGCTTTCGGATTTCCTCACGAGACTTCCGAATTTCGAGGCTGATTTTGCAGCCTTGAAACAAGCTGTTCTGCATCTAGCACCGCCGCCGCCTTTCGTCTCATTACCCTGCCCTGTTCCTGTTCCTGTTCCTGAAACCGTCAATGATCTCATTGAGCTTTCAGAACCTTCTGAGCCAGCACCGC